>JABXWE010021182.1:0-17545 GCA_014611495.1 Limonius californicus | reverse complement strand
CATGCATTTGTCGCTAATATCTATTGTATTAATTATCCTTTTTATATTAATTGGTATTATAACAACTATATACCTTTACAAATGTAAACGTGACTCCTTTATTCAAAAGATACAGAAATTATTAAATTCAAATCAAATTCAAGAAAAAGATAACCCTATGGTACAAATTCAATCTTAGGAAAAATTTTGGCTTCACCAATATTTTTCACTCTTAGGATGGAGGAGTTATGTATTTAGAATTCCCTGAATGGGTAATAGATAAAGTATATTATATTACGCTTCGTTTGAGCGTCATAGGAGTTGTAATTAAGATTAGTTTTAAGTTAAGTTCTCAGTTCTGTTCTGAGATCCTCTTCACAAACATTGCTCCGACATAATTGTACTTTTTAAAATAAATCTTGTTTTTAAAAAGCCTTTTTGTCGTTAACAAAATAAAACTCGCGCGTAGTTATTTACTAAGCATTGATTAAGCATAATGTAATTAAGTGTACGATGCTACATGGTGTCAGAAGTGAGTGCTAAAATTGAACAATAAAGAAAAACAGGAATTGCAATAACAAGGCGACAAATAGGAAACGCAAAACAAAGCTAACCTAAAAATGGATAATAGCGTCCATGGAATTCGCCCGCCAAAACCATTGAATTTCACAGCGGAAAATATGGGTACAAACTGGAAGCAATGGATACAACAATTTGACTGGTATTCCACAGCAACACACCTAAACACCAAACCGCCAGAAGTTCAAGCAGCCATATTTATGGCAAGTATTGGGTGTGATGCAATTACTGTATTTAACAATTTTAGCCTGAGCCCAGAGGACCAAAAAGACATCAAAAAAATAAGAGAGTCGTTTGAACGTTACTTCACACCGAAGTTAAACATATCCTTTGAAAGATATTAGTTCTTTAAAAGCATGCAGAAAGAAGGTGAAGCTTTCGATGACTTCCTAAGAAAAATACAAACTCAGGCAAAAACGTGTGAGTTCGGACAACTTCACGACAGTTTGCTCAAAGATAAGATAGTATTTGGCGTGATGTCTGAAACGGTGAGAGAAAAATTGTTAACGGAAGACGATTTAACATTAGAAAAGGCAATAACAATATGTAAAGCTAGTGAACAAGCGTCAAGACAACTTCAAGAAATAAAAGACTCTGAAACAAGCCAAGTTAACACAGTGAAACCCAAGAGAAAAACCGATGAATTCGATTGTCGAAGATGTGGACAACGACATGGCAAGAAAAGCTGTCCGGCATACAAGAAGACCTGTGAGAAATACAAAAAGAAAGGACATTTTAGTTCATGTTGTTGGAAAAACAAAGACAAAACAAAAGCGAAGAAAGGCAAAGAAGTAAATGTGGTAGAGGATGAAGAATCGGATGAAAAGGACATCTTGTACGTTAACGTAATCAGAGGAAGTAATGACAACAACAAATGGCTAGAAGTGGTTAAGGTCAAAAACAAAAAATTCAAAGTCATGCTAGACACAGGACCACAGTGTAATGTACTTCCCAAGCGCTTAGCGGATCAGCATGGAATCCCGCTTAAGCAATCGTCAACCAAAAAACTAGTGGGATTCACAGACGACAAAATAACTGTTCTAGGAGAAATTATACTGAAAGGTGAGATTGGTAATAAAAACGCCTCACTAACATTTAAAATTGTAGGTGAAGAAGTAATTCCCATCCTAGGAAGGAATTCATGCCAAGAGTTAGGTTTAGTACTAAGAGCCCATCAGGTATCTGAAGATGTAGCAAAACAAGAAATTTTCAAAGGCCTCGGATGTTTAAAGAACTATGAGTACGACATAGATTTAGTAGAAAACCCTAAATTTGACATACAACCTCCTAGGAAAATACCACATAAAATAAGAACTAAAGTAAAAGAAGAATTAGATTCTATGGTTAAACTAGGGGTAATTAAACCAACAACCAAACCTACACCAGTAGTAAGTCCCATGGTGATAGTCAGAAAAAATAACAAGCTACGAATATGCATCGACCCGACAGAGCTCAACAAGAGCATACTAAGGCATTATCCGTTGAAAACGATTGAGGAAATTGCATCCAGGGTAAGCAGTTCAAGATACTTTACATTACTAGATTGTACAAGAGGGTTTTGGCAAATCAAAGTAAGTGAAAGAAGCCAAAAATTCTTAACATTTGCAACTCCTTGGGGGAGGTATTCCTGCAGCAGATTACCATTTGGCCTAGCATCAGCGCCTGAAGTTTATCAAAGTGTAATGAATACCATACTTAAAGACGTTCCTAACACAGAATGCGCAATGGACGATGTATTAATACATGCAGAAACTGAGGAGAAGTAAGAAAAACTCACAGCAAAAGTTATCGGCAGAATTAAGGAGGCCGGATTGAAACTTAACCCAAACAAATGTGTATTTAAAGTCACGAGGATAAAATTCCGTGGCCATGTATTTACTAGCAAAGGTCTAGAAGCAGACCCAACTAAGATTAGTGCCATAGTGAATTTGAAAATCCCAGAAAACAAGAAAGAACTACAGCGACTACTTGGGATGGTAACATACTTAAACAAATTCATACCAAACATGTCGGAGCTGACGGCACCTTTAAGAATGTTACTACAGAAGAATGTAAGTTGGTCATGGGATAGAGAACAAGACGAAGCAGTTCAAAAAATCAAAAAAGTGTTGACTGAACCACCCGTTCTAAAATTCTACGGAGTAAACAAAGAAGTTAAGCTATCCGTCGACGCAAGCTCGAAATGTATGGGAGCAGTACTACTGCAAGATGATCAGCCCGTAGCGTATGCAACCAAAGCGTTAACAAATGCCCAACAAAACTACCCACAGATCGAAAAAGAAGCGCTTGCAATTCGATTTGCATGTAATAAGTTTCATCAGTACATCTACGGTCAAAAGTTAGTGATCGAAACAGACCACAAACCCTTAGAAATCATATTTCGAAAACCAATTCAAAGGGCCCCAGCAAGACTGCAACGACTGATGTTTGATGTGCTGCAATACTCTCCCAAAATTGAATATAAAAAAGACACAGAAATACCTATTGCTGACGCACTCAGTCGAGACTGCATACAATCCCAAGATGAAATACCACAAGAGGAACTGGAGATCCAAATAGTATTGTCCATGTCAAAAACCACGAGAGAACAACTAGTCACAGCTACAGCAGAAGACAAAGTCCTAGTGGAATTTACCAAGATAATATTAAATGGTTGGCCAGAAGATAAAGCACTGCTGCCAGAAGCCATAAAGGATTACTGGAACTTCAGAGAAGAACTTTCGTACTATGGTGGAATTATATTCAAAGCCGACAAAGTAGTGGTTCCGAAATCTCAAGTACCAAAAATGTTGACTAATGTACATTATGGACACTTAGGCATTCAAAGTTGTTTACGAAGGGCCAGGCAACTACTCTACTGGAAAGGACAAAACCATGATATCGAAGAGTTTGTGAAGAACTGCAACGTTTGCGAAAAAACACAAGCAAGCAATACCAAAGAGCCGGTAGTGAGTAAAACAATTCCCACATTGCCTTGGCAAATAGTAGCTTCAGACCTATTTTCTTACCATGGACAAGAATACCTAGTAATAGCAGACAGCTATTCGGGTTATATGGACTTCCAACAACTAAAAACACAAACTTCAACAGAGGTAATTAAAAAAACCTAAAAACCTGCTTTGCTACACATGGCATACCAGATATACTAGAAACAGACAATGGTCCACAGTATACATCAAACGAGTTCAAGGAATTCGCAAAGGAATGGAACTTCCAGCATCAGACCAGCAGTCCTCACCATCCAAGATCAAACGGATTAGCTGAGAAAAACGTACAAATAGCAAAAAATATGTTGAGAAAATGCAAGTTAGATCACACGGACATCCAAAGGGCATTACTCAATTTCAGAAACACTCCAAGAAGCGACATGCTAGGTTCGCCAAACCAACGTCTAATGAGCAGAATAACTAAGAGTACGCTACCTACAACACAAGCCCAACTAAAACCAAAGGTAGAAACGGATGTGCATAACCAATTAAAACTACAAAGACTGAAACAGAAACAGTATGCTGACAAAGGAACAAAACAAGGTAATAAACTACAAGTTGGAGACAGAGTAAAAATACAGAGTGCTCCCAGAAATTGGAAAACAGGAGAGGTAATAAAAGAAGTAGACCACTCCGGGTCAGCAATCATCAAAACTGACGAAGGAAGTATCTTCAGAAGAAATACTTCGCACTTACGTAAAACCAATGTACACCTTGAAGAATAAAGAACCATAGTTCCTCCAGTGCAGTGCCCCGAAGCGGAGGCCAGATCAGACTGTTCATCAACAGAACCTTTGAGACCAATAACTGAAACCTGCTCAAGCACTGCCGCTGTCGAGCCAAACTGCAGTAAACCAGCCCGAACAACGAGCTCCGGAAGAATTGTCAAACCGGTTATAAAACTAAATTTGTAATCCTTATACATATTATATGTATTAGTAACGTATTGTATTAATATTTAAAAAAAAAGGAGTTGTAACATAAGTAAGCACTCTATGTTTATATACTTTCATAGGAGATCTACTTTATCTCAGGTCATTGAACAAAAGTTGAACAAATGACGTTACACAGTAAACGCGCGTAGTTATTTCCTAAGCTCAATTACATTGATTAAGCATAATGTAATTAAAAGTGTACGATGCTACAGATATTACTTGGAAATATGTAAAATAGCAATATGAATTGTGGTTTCAAAACAATTTAACCATTTGGTTTCGTACCACTTCACATATTGCTGCTTACTAATCTTCTTCTTTAGTGCTGTTTGCAGGTTGTCAATTATTATCATATTTACACGAATTTCAGTCGCTCTAAATACAGTGTAAGTAGTTAACCCTATCTAGTTTCTTGTATTCTTTAACCATGAGCATTTTTTTTCCCTAAAACACCTTCCATTTTATCTTTCACATTTAATTTTATAGGCTATACTCGAGGAAAGTTTTTTTTTTGTTTGTGACTCTCTATCTTCAACCATGCTTCTGGAGAACTTGCTTACTTGAAATGCGTTCAACCAATGTTATTCTGTACATTAACAATAATTTCGTTGTTTCTATTGATGGTAAAGAATTATGTCTTGTGTTAATGTGTAGTTAAACCAATGCTTTTTTCTGAATTGTAAGACTTCAAACAACAATTATTTTAGAAGGGTAATTTCTATTATGTAAAATAATTATTTTTGAATCAAATGTTTTAACAATAGCTACTGAGCCAGCTCGTGAAAAGTTCAACAAACCAAGAAGTATCAGCACAAAGGCAGATTCAAATAATAATATATGATGGTGTAGATTTAAATGGTATTATTTAAAGTAACAATTGTCGAATTTCACATCGTTATTAAAAAAAGTAGATTATTTCATTCAAAGAATATTATGAAATAGCTTGTTCATACATGAAATCTATCTGTCAGGGACAATCAGAGCAACAACCCATTCACAAACTTTCAACTAAAGTAGTTATAATTTTATACAATTTATTTAAAAAAAAGAATTTTATAAGTCTTTTTAAACTCTACATTTACAATGACATTTATTATATTATCATAAAAGAATATGTACTAACTATAGTTGCACATACTTCGTTTTAAACGTATTCCTATTGTATGAACTCTCGCAAGCACCATGAAAAATACTCTTCTCTTGGGCAAGTTATTTCCTGAAAGATTCTTTTCATGTATGCTTCTTCATACGTTTTTCTAAGTAACACTTGTTTGTTGCTGCATCATCACATTTACTTCGCCTGCATGGGAAATATATTTCTCTCTGGAATGAATTTTTATATGACTTTGTAGAATTTCCTTGCGAGCAAATTTGCGGTCACATACATCACAGTTAAATGGCTTTTCTCCTGTATGTCGTGCCATATGTCTACGCAAGTTACTTTTTTCTGCAAATTTAAAATCACATATATTGCACTCAAATGGTTTTTCACCTGTGTGAATTTTCATATGCTGTTGTAAGCCACCCTTATGTGCAAATCTACTGTAACATATAATGCACTCGAATGGCTTTTCTCCTGTATGCCCTCTCATATGAAATTGAAAGTTATCTTTTTCAGTAAATTTACTATTACATATATTGCATTCGAATGGTTTCTCTCCTGTGTGTCGTCTCATATGAAGTTGTAAGTTGCCTTTCTGTGCAAACCTATTATTACATAAATCACACTGAAAAGGTTTTTCTCCTGTATGCTTTTTCATGTGCTCATTTAAGCTATTCTTTTGTGTACATCGATAATCACATAAACTGCAGTTGTAGGGTTTTTCTCCTGTATGAATTTTCATATGCTTTTGTAAGTTACTCTTATGTGCAAATTCACTGCAACACACATCGCATTTGAACGGCTTTTCTCCTGTGTGCCTTCTCATATGGAGCAGTAGATTACCTTTCTCTGCAAATCTTTTCTCACATATATTACATTTGTAGGGTTTTTCTCCTGTATGTGTTTTCATATGTCTGTCTAAATTAATCTTTTGTGGAAATCGATAATCACATAGATTGCACTCGAAGGGTTTTTCTCCTGTGTGGGTTTTCACATGCAACTGTAAAGTAACCTTATTTGCAAATCTACTGCAGCACATATCGCACTCAAAAGGTTTTTCTCCGGTGTGTTTTCTCATATGGTGTTGCAAGTTAGCTTTCTGAGCAAATCTACTGTCACATACATCGCACGTAAAAGGTCTCGCTCCCGTATGCTTTTTCAGATGTTCCGCTAAGTTATTCTTTTGTGAAAATCTATAGTCACATATGTTGCACTTGTATGGTTTTTCTCCTGTATGGGTTTTTATATGCTGTTGTAAGTTACAATTATGTGCAAATCTACGGTCGCATATAGTGCAGATGAAAGGTTTTTCTCCAGTGTGCATTTTCATATGTCCTCCCAAGTTGGCTTTCCGTGTAAATCCCTTGCCACATACATCACAACTAAAAGGTTTTTCCCCTGTATGAGTTCGCATATGCAGATCTAAATTACATTTAAATTTGAATACATGTTCACATAAAGTACAAGTCAGCAATTTGCCTCCGCTGTCTGTGGTTACATAATCCGGCACAGAGGTTGTTTTCATACCCTGTTCTTCATTATTGCTAATAAATTCAGTTTTTATCTCAAATTCTTCATGTAGCAATTCTGGCTTGACTTCATCTTTTTTAATCTTATAAATGCAATCAGGAACACTTGACGGTACTTCCACTGCATCAGTAAAGTTAACTTTTTGTTCTAAAAAACACCGTTTTCAATAAATTTCCTCTATTAATTTTTAAATGAGAATAACAATAATAAAGTATAAGAATTCATTATTTAACTCGACAATAGTTGGACAGTTTAAGTTGATGTATGGGGGTATACAGAAAAATATGAAAATATATTTTAAATTTAATCGCAACACCAGTTTTCTTTTACGTTTATTTACAAGTGTCCGTGAATTTATGTAACATTGCTACAGATTTACCATTTGTATCCAATTCAGTTTCACAAAATTCTTTCTTTACTTTGCATGGCCACCAACTGTCACTGGTAGATTGGTTAGTGTCTAGTAAGAATATCTCATTTTTTACTTCAGGTTTTACGTCTTCATTAGAACTTAATAATGCATCCATGATGGTATCCCAAGGAATTCCTGCTAAATTGACATTTAATGCACCTGTAATAGTAATAGAAAGCTACTCACTTCTGATACAGAAATTTAGTAAAATAGTGCGCCTAAACTTATGAACATGTCACTTTTGTACCAAAAATATACTGATTTTGCATTTAGTGTTTCTTAAATACCATTTGGCTACAGTTTTTCTGAATTTTACGTATATAAAGTAAATCAACAATTATTTTAGGTTAGTAATACCCCTTAGGACATTTCAGCTACTGCAGAAACATATACAAGGCGAATCAAAAGATCAAGCTGTCTATAAGTGTAGATTTATTATTTGCTGAGAACAATAGTTTCAGGATTATATAGTAATATGAATAATGTAGAGACCTAAATACCTACAGTAGTATGCATTGTTCAATTAGTACTTATTATAACCTAACGAAAATGTCAATGATAGCAATATTAAGGTAACTCAAAATATCTGTAATGTTTTCTGTTTTCAGTTGTACAAATATACAAGTAGAATATCACAGCTAACCGCAGTGAAATGATTATACATGTATCACATAAGGAGACACATGCGAATATCAAGATAACTTACCAAACCATCCTACTATCCAGTTTTAGACAAGAGAATGTAGCATCGTACACTTAATTACATTATGCTTAATCAATGTAATTGAGCTTAGTAAATAACTACGCGCGTTTACTGTGTAATGTCATTTATTCAACTTGTGTTCAATGACCTGAGATAAAGTAGATTATTGTGAAAATAGCATTGGTTGAACACATTTCAAGTAAGCAAGTTCTCCAGAAGCATGGTTGAAGATAGAGAGTCACAAACAAAAAAAAAACTTTCCTCGAGTATAGCCTATAAAATTAAATGTGAAAGATAAAATGGAAGGTGTTTTAGGGAAAAAAAATGCTCATGGTTAAAGAATACAAGAAACTAGATAGGGTTAACTACTTACACTGTATTTAGAGCGACTGAAATTCGTGTAAATATGATAATTATTGACAACCTGCAAACAGCACTAAAGAAGATTAGTAAGCAGCAATATGTGAAGTGGTACGAAACCAAATGGTTAAATTGTTTTGAAACCACAATTCATATTGCTATTTTACATATTTCCAAGTAATATCTGTAGCATCGTACACTTAATTACATTATGCTTAATCAATGTAATTGAGCTTAGGAAATAACTACGCGCGTTTACTGTGTAACGTCATTTATTCAACTTTTGTTCAATGACCTGAGATAAAGTAGATCTCCTATGAAAGTATATAAACATAGACTGCTTACTTATGTTACATCTCCCTTTTTTTTTAAATATTAATACAATACGTTACTAATACATATAATATGTATAAGGATTACAAATTTAGTTTTATAACTGGTTTGACAATTCTTCCGGAGCTCGTTGTTCGGGCTGGTTTACTGTAGTTTGGCTCGACAGCGGCAGTGCTTGAGCAGGTTTCAGTTATTGGTCTCAAAGGTTCTGTTGATGAACAGTCTGATCTGGCCTCCGCTTCGGGGCACTGCACTGGAGGAACTATGGTTCTTTGTTCTTCAAGGTGTACATTGGTTTTACGTAAGTGCGAAGTATTTCTTCTGAAGATGCTATATCTATCACATTTACTTTGCATAAACGCAGTTATTACCTGGAATTATCAAATATAGGTATAGAAATTGTTACATCAAATATTCTTCTTCTTCTTCTTTTCCGTATAGGCCAACCTGGAATTATTAGATATAAGTATAGAAATTGTTACATCAAATATTACTTTCTACTAATCTCTTTCTTCTTAGGTCATGTATCTATTATTGGCAACAATTGTAGGGAATTTTTCATGATTTTGAGTCACATGAAATGGTGTATGACGTTCTGACTGTTTCTGCAAACTGTAGCCTTGACCTTCTAATTTACCTTCCATAATCAATTCCAGTAGGCTATACCCATTGCTTAACATGACTTGTCCAAGATTGAAAGTTTTTCATGTTTTAAATATGTTTAACAACTCTTTAAAGGCGGCTGTGGGCTAGAGGTTAGCGCGTTAAACTTCTACACTGAAAGTCCTTTTAAGACTTTTAGCGGCCGTTCTCCCTCGCAAGGCAATGGCAAACCAGCGAGGTATTCTGCCTAGTAAATCTTCTCTGAAGTAGAAGTGGGTAATTGCACTCCCCGTGGTTCGGAGCCCACGTTAAGCTGTAGATACTCAACATCTGTGGCATTTTAAACGCGCAACGCAGGCCTAGAAGAGAAGATCGCTACGTCTTGTAAGAGATAAAAGCACTCAAAGAACTACTCTTCATTTTTTTCCATGCACCTGAGAACTTGGTTAACTGAAGTATGTTCAATCTAATATATTCTGTGCGTTTTCCGAGATATCAACATTTCGAATGCCTCTAGCTGATTCATAATGCCATTCAGTGTCCAAGTCTCAACAGCATATAATAATACTGAATAGATATAACACTTTACAAATCTGGATCTTAATGCCAACCTAAGACTTACCTTACATTTACAATCACTCTAACTGACTATCTTCATTTAATTTTGAGATCTAGATGAAAGTCTCAGATTAACCAACACCACAGATATTTTTAATTTTTCTACCTGTTCAATGCGTTTCTAGTATAAATTTTCATTGACCGATCTGTTTAGTAATCTACTAACGACCATTGGTTGTTTTAATTTTTAATTAATAAATATTGCCACAAGCAGTGCAAAAATATGGTAAAATCAACTTATGTTTAAGATACATATGGACTTCATTTAATGAATTTTTTAAAGCTATTGCAAACTACCATCCTTTAAGAATATAACGTATACTACACATCTAATCTTCTCTTTAGCGTCTTTTAAATTTGCTGTAGTTCGTTTTCTAACCTTCAGGTGGACGGCCCTAAAATTCAAGAGGGACAGGAAAATGATTATAATGAGTGTTGCTGTAAAATTATTTTATTTAAACTAAAAATTGTACAGTTTCACACTAAGTTAATAGAACAATAAATTGTCATTTGCTGTTTTAAGCAAGCCTTACTACTTCCAAATTTAATGTAGAATCCAATGCATTCGAAAGGGTTTTTTCATATGTGCCAATTCACTGTTACATACTTGTATAGGTTTTCTACTGCGTACCGACCTGCTAATATGGAGTAGCAAGTTACCTTTATTTGCAAATCTATTCTCACATATATTTTTTAAGGTTTTTTCTTGTCTAAGAGTTTGCATATGTTTCTCAATTAATCCTTTTTGGAAACCTTCTCGCCTGTATGTATTCTCATATGGCGTTCTAGGCTAGTTTTCTGCCCAAATCTATTGTAACACAAACTGCATTCGAAAGATTTCTCTCCTGTGTGCTTTTTCCTATGGTGTTGCAAATTAGCTTTCTGAGAAAATCTACTGTCACATACATCACACTCGAAAGGTTTTTCTCCTGTGTGTGTTCTCATATGGCATTGTAAGGTAGCTTTCTGAGCAAATCTACTGTCACATACATCGCACTCAAAAGGTTTTTCTCCTGTATGCTTTTTCATGTGGCAATGCAAGGTAGCTTTCTGAGCAAATCTATGATCACATACATTGCACTCAAAAGGTTTTTTTCCTGTGTGCGTTCTCATATGGTGTTGCAAGTTAACTTTCTGAGTAAATCTGCTGTCACAAACATTGCACTCAAAAGGTTTTTCTCCTGTGTGTATTTTCATATGGTGTTGTAAGCTAACTTTTCGCACAAACCTACTGTCACATACATTGCAGTTAAAAGGTTTTTCTCCTGTGTGCTTTCTTATATGATATTGCAAGTTAGCTTTTTGAGCAAATCTACTGTCACACATATCGCATTTGAAAGGTTTTTCTCCTGTGTGCATTCTCATGTGGTGTTGCAAGTTAGCTTGTTGAGAAAATCTACTGTCACATACAACGCACTCGAAAGGTTTTTCTCCCGTGTGTTTTCTCATATGGTGCTGTAAGTTAGTTTTTTGGGCAAACCTACTGTCACATATATTACATTCGAAAGGTTTCTCCCCTGTGTGTATTCTCATATGATGCTGTAAGTTAGCTTTTTGAGCAAATCTGCTGTCACAGACATCACACTCGAAAGGTTTTTCTCCTGTGTGTATTCTCATATGATGTTGTAAATTTGCTGTCTGAGCAAATCTGCTGTTACAAACATTGCACTTAAAAGGTCTTGCTTTTATATGCGTTTTTGTATGTTCGTCTAAATTCTGTTGAAATCCATTACAACCATTGAACTTGAAAGGTTTTTCTCCAGCGTGTGTTTTCACATGTCCTTGCAAGTCAGCTTTACATGTAAATCCTTTGCCGCATAAGTAACAGTTCGAAGTTGTTTTTCCTGTGTCTGTATAATTGTGCGCAAAAGTTGTTTCCATAACCTGCTCTTCAAAATTGCTAATAATTTCAGTTTTAATCTCGACTTCCTCGTGTAGTAATTCCGGACTTTCTTCTTTAATATTGTATATTAAATCAGGAATTTCTGAAGGCAATTCCATAGTATCAATAAAGGTAGCTTCTTGTTCTACTGAAACATATATACGGTTTTTAATAAATTTACTCTATTAATTGTTTAACGTGAATAGTAACAGCTAAGTACCAAAACGTATTATTTAAATCAGACAACAGTTAGTCAGTTTAAGTAGATTTATGGGTGTGATAAAATTAGAAGTTTTCTTACAATTTCATTGCAGTAACAGTTTTCCGTACTGGTGAATTTAGGATTTATGTAACTCTTTACTACAAACTTACCATACGTGTCCATTTCAACCTCATACAATTCTCTTTTTATTTCGTTCGGCAATCGAATGTCGCTTGTAGGTTGGTCAGTGTTTAACAAACATATCTCATTTTTTACTGCAAATTTCAGATTTCCATTAAAACTTGATAATGCATCCATGTTGGTACCACAATGAACTCCTGTTAAATTGCAGTTATAATAGTAATGCAAACTAGCTCGATTCCGATATGGAAATTGAGAAAAATAGTGGGCCTAGATATATAACCAGTTCACTTTTGTATATCCAAGTGAGTGTCATTAAATACTATTTTGCTAACATATTTCTGGCTACTATGCATATAACGGATTCAGCACCTGCTTTAGGTTAGTAATTACTTCTTACATTTGAACTACAATAAAATAATGTACAGTGGGATACAAGAGTTAGTTTGATATCTGCTGTTACCCAGGTAACTAATTAGGAGTACTTAGTTTGAGTAAGCAAATATAATATTTAAAAATAAAATCAGTACTGCAGCTAGACTGTTCAATGCTGGATATAATTGTGTTATACATTAAATAATTATTATTAAGTAATGTATAGGGTAGAGAAAAAACAAAGAACTGTTCTCTACTAGACATTTATTTGTTCATTAACATACTATTTACTTATTATTTGTACATATCAAACTGTAAGTATAAAGGAGTTAAAAAAATAAATAAATCATAGCTAATCAGAAGCAGTTTTGTAGATGTAACAAATTTAAAATAAAAGATTGCATGTGTAGGTACCTAATTACATTGGCGGTTTAAATAATGAGAGGTTCAACGTTTTCAGCTACCAACCTTTACAATATTTGGGAAGTTTTGAAAAAAAAAATTTGACCGGATTTTCTTCTGTGCGAGTTTCTATATGCCGCACTAAATAAATTTTCCGCACACACCTTTAGTAACATACAGTGCACGCAAGTTGTTTCTCCCCTTTCTGAGTTTTCACATGAGGTTATAGAATATCTTTCCATATGCAACTATAATAATTACATTCTGGCATTTAAAAAGCTTTTCTCCTGCGTCAGCTTTCTGGTTTTGTTGCAATTTACTCATCTTTATATACAGGGTATTTCCAAATAAGTGCGAAAGTTTTTAGGGGGTGATTCCTTGTCGAAAATTAAAGGTGGTCTTTCATGTAAACAAAAGCTCTTAGGCCTGTCCTTGAAAAGTTACACGCTTCCAAAAATGAGAAAAAAATTAGTTTTTTTTGCTTATGTGAAATTGTTGAAGAGTTAAAGAAATGGCATTTTGTGGGCGTGTTCTACCAATAAAAACGCTACCTATGAATTTTTTAAAATTTTGTTGAGATCTTTTAAAGGGGTGAAACATGCAACCCCTATTCCATTTTTTACCAGAACTTTTTAACAAAATAAATTTTTTTGATTTAAAAATATCTGGTGAAAAGAATGATTTAGTGCTAAATTAACTCTTGTATTGTTTCCGTAAAAGCAATTATAGTTTCTTAATAAAAAAATAAAATACAACATCCTGCATGAACGGATCTTCTGCAAATGGAATCTAAAAAATCTAGTAGGTGGCTGTCACGTTTTGTTTGCACAAATTATGACCTCAATCGTAGTATTTTAAAATTATTCCGCTTGTTTTAACTTTTAATGTAGGCATGTACCAGTACCATGTTTTGTTTTAATAGAATATCAAATTAAAAATACAAACAAAACAAAATTATGTGTATTACAACAAAGAAAAAGACAACAAGATCAAACCGAACAGAGTTAAAAACTGCCCGAAATGACCACCTCCAACCATTAGACAGGAATCAAGTTTTCGTCTCATAGATTGGCGCACACGTTGAAATATTCCGGGTGTGTTTTGGATTGTCTCGCAGCCTGCAATGACGCGATTCCTTAAATCATTTACACATTCAATGGGGGTCCTATAAACCAAGGACTTAAGGTGACCCCAGATGCAAAAGTCCAAGGGGTTTAAGTCTGGAGATCTGGGAGGCCAAGGTTGAGGTCCTGCTCGGCCTATCCAACGATTTGGATACACGTCGTCCAAGTACTGACGAGCTGTTATGCTAAAATGGGCAGGCGCACCATCGTGCATAAACCACATTCGTGGTCGAATAGCTAGTGGAACATTTTCAAGTAAAATGGGAAGCTGCTCCTGGAGAAAATTTGTACACGATGCACCATTTAGCCTCAACGGTCGAAAATACGGTCCAATAACATTTTCGCCAATAATTACGACCCACACGTTAAGTGAAAATTCATATTGGTACCGACTTTCTTGAATTGCATGTGGGTTATCTTCGGCCCATAGATGGTTGTTATGAAAATTTGTAATCCCTTGCCTTGAAAAGTTGGATTCGTCAGTGAATAATACGTTTTCTAAACATTGAGCATTTTTGGTAATCATTTGAAGACTCCATTGACAAAAGTGTACTCGATGGGGAAAATCTCGCGGCAAAAGTACTTGGACTCGTTGAAAATGGTAAGAATACAATTGGTGATCCTTTAAAGTTTTCCAGATTAGTTTATTGCAAACTAAGGGAACAAATAGGTAGAGAAATAATCTTCGCCAAATATAAGTGTGTATTTAGATCAAACTTCAATAGGAAGTAGAAGTTAATGTCACAATTTGAACATGTTTACGTTTCGCCACAGGAAATTGGGCTTCTTCAGAAAATACTTCACATGAAATAAAACAAAAAAGACAAGATTAGATTAAGGAAGTTTGGTTTGCAAAAGAATAATGCGTTCCTTAATCTAATCTTGTCTTTTTTGTTTTATTTCTTCCCTGCGAGATGCACTCTTTTCTTTAGTAAGATTTCGAGGTTTGCTAGATAAAGGTAAGTTTTTTGATGGAATAGCTTCCTTTTTTAGGGGTCGGTATTTTTTTGGCGTGTATGCAAGCAACTCGTGTTGAAGGTTCGCTCGTAATCTATAGAACTAAAATGTTTTGAGCAAATACGAGCACTTTTAACATTGAACTTGTCATCGCGCTTACATAAATGTTTCCAAATATCTTGCACTTTCTTGTCTTTTGGAAAGCTAAAGAACTTTATATCACACGAAAAATGTTTTGATTGATTGTCTACACCACACCCGTATACAGCACACCTCATTTTATTTAATTTATTTTATATTTTCACCAAGAAATGTTAAAAATTATCTGTGCACAACGTTAATCGCCTGGCTACAGCATAACAAACAATGGAGTCCTACTCACAAGGTGACGTCAGTAGACACGCCCAGACATGCGCGATATCTTATCTTCTCTTTTATTGTATCATGAGGTTGGTAGTTTTTAGTTTTTATAATGTTTTAACAGGTATGTAACTAACTACAGAAAAAGGTTAAGAAAAATATGTCAAACATGTAATCCTAATTCACTGATAATAAAAAGTTAAAGACCAAGAACGCTACTCACTTATTAATGCAATATATTGTCAATTAATAATTGTCAATCAACAGGTTATGGGCCTCCCAAATAAATATTGCGTTAGAATAATACTTGTAGCGGAAAAAACAAAAAAAAGTGAGGTTAACTTAACAAGGAAGTTGAAAACTGAGTGAATTTGTAAAATATACCAAAATGGGAAGCAATTCAGCAGACAAATATGGCATTGCACAGTTTGATGGCAAAAATTACGATCACTGGAAATTCAGAATGGAAATCATACTGGATCAATATGAAGTGAAGGAATATATTGAACAAGAATGTGCAGCAGATGCAAGTGCAGAAGTAAAAAAGAAGGACAAAAAATGCAAATCATTAATAGTGCAGTGTGTTGCAAATACGCATTTGGAATATATAAAAGACAAAAAAACGGCATTTCACATGTGGAACGCTCTAGAAAAAGTTTTTCAAAGAACGGGCGTAGCAAGTCAATTATATCTCAGAAAAAAGCTACTGTCAATGAAACTGGAAAATGGGAAATCGCTGGAAAGTCACTTTTTAAGATTTGAGGAAGTCATTCGGGAATTAAAATCTGTGGGTGCAAAACTTGAGGAAATTGATGTCATCTGTCATCTCTTATTAACCCTACCAAAAACATACGACTCAATTGTAACTGCTCTTGAAACCCTGGAGGCTGAAAAACTAACACTTGATTTTGTAAAGGGCAAACTACTTGACTACGAAGCTACAAGAACAATGGACAACATCGAGTTCGAGGGCTCAAGCTCATCAGCAGCTTTTTCAGGTGGCTCCAAATTCAAGGCTGTCAATAACAAGAAAAATAACAGCCGAGAAGAGCAAAAGAATTATTCAAGTCATAAAAGGTATATTGTGTGTCATAATTGCAAGAAGCCTGGGCATGTGAGGGCTGACTGCTGGTTCAAAAAACAAGCACATCAAGCAAATCAAGATAATGAAGAAATGCAAGAAAGAATCGCCTTCCTAACCGGTACTATGGAAGCTGAAATGGATGAGAGCAAAATTAAATTTTATGTAGACTCTGGTGCGACAGATCATATGGTAACAAGTGAGCATTACTTCTCTACTATAAGTAACTTAGATAGCAATATAAGTATTTCTGTAGCTAAGGAAAATGAAACATTAACTTGTAGTAAAACAGGTAATATAAATGTTCTGCTAAGTTCAGGTAAGAGTGCTGAATTAAAAGATGTACTGTTAGTTAATAATCTAAGACATAATCTCTTATCTGTGCAAAAATTAGAAAAATCAGATTTAAAAATAGTATTTGCGAATACTAAAGTATATATCTATAAAAATACATTGTTATTAGCCGAGGGTTTTAAAACAAAAAATCTTTATGAAATCGAATTCAAGCTATTACCTAAATCTAGTGCAAATGTGTGTAAAAGTGATGATATTAATTTGTGGCATAAAAGATTGGGTCACTTGAATTACGATAGCATAATGAAGTTAAGCAATAATCATATTTCTGAAGGGCTAATTGTAAAAAAGTAAAATGATGTGAAAGAATTAAACGTCTGTGAAATTTGCGTGCAGAGCAAAATAACGAGATTACCTTTTCAAAAACATTCAAACAAAAAGGTTACTAGACCATTACAGCTAATTTGCAGTGATGTGTGTGGTCCAATAACACCATCCACTTATGACAATAAGAATTACTTTGTGACCTTTCTTGATACTTACACTCATTTTACTATTGTTTACTTAATTGAAAGTAAGTCTGAAG
>JABXWE010021181.1:0-21097 GCA_014611495.1 Limonius californicus | reverse complement strand
AATTTATTTTTATAAAGACCAAAAAAAAATATTGATTCTCTTTTGTAAAAACATTAATAATAATAATATCTCTATAGATACATACATATACACCAGAATTTTGCAATAGAGTAACTTTGATATTAAAATTAATTTTAAAATAAATAAATCTAAACATATAAATTAATCATAAAGTTGTTGGTATATTTTGACGCCACTTATAACACACAATTTGATTTCAGTAACACAAACTGCATTTCTCAAGAATCTAATTTTCATCCATATCTGATCTCCAAACTGCTACAAATAAAATCCTTCTGGACAGCTTCAAATAATCTCATATAAGGTGATTATGAATTAAAATCCTAGAGTTGGACCTGAAGTCACCTTTATAATATTTTGTTGTGTTGGTTACTTTTTTGTAAATTCATTCTTTGTGCTGAACACCATAGCATATGCCTCAACTGTAATTTCAATCGAACAAGAAACAAGTCTGTATCAAAGTGAATCGAAAGAAACCTTCCACAAAAGAAACAACCCTTAAGATGTGATTTATTATGCATGTATCCTTTATTTATATAAATAATTAATTAATTAAGCTACGCAATACCATCTCAATATATTTCACCATTTGTTCAGAAACGCTCCCCAACAAAGTTATAAACAGAGAAAGTTTCACAATGCTTTAATAACGTAAATAATGTAACTGTATTTTATGTTTTACTTTACTACTTAATAATTAATAAGCATCATAATTGCTCAAAGCTGCTTCCATTAACTCTGATACAAGCATTCGGCGTTGAATGGTCCCACGTCGCAATTCAGTTCAGGTACTTCCGTTTAGTACGCTAAATATTATATGCGACCCTCAAAAAAAAATTGGAAGGCTGAAATCGGGAGATCTTACTGGCCAAGTAATAGGTCCACCTCGACTAATCCATCATAATGCAAAAAACATTACCTAGGTAATTTTTTGCTTGACGACTGAGGTAGGCGGGGAACACCATCATGCATAAACCACATATGATATCTTCCTATGAAAGACACTATTTATAACAAGTTTGACAGAATTTCTTCCGCGAAATTAAGATAAGTTTGCCCATTCAACCGCGGAGATAGAATAAGGAGTCCAATTAACAAGTAGCCAATAACAACATACCAGACGTTAATCAAAAATCTTTGCTAGTGAGAATTCATTCCAACAGCATGGGGATTTTCATCTAACCAAACACAAGATGGATGTCAACGTACTCTTCTTTCGTAAAGTGATAAGCTACATTAACTTCTTATAATTCATTCCAAAGCAATCCTAATTGCTTGTATTAAACTATTGCTAATCGGAAAAAATGTCGTTTTATTGTGAAACTTTCTTTGTGCATAACTTCATTGGGGATCATTTCCGAAAAAATGTTAAAATATACTCCTTAATGGGTGACATTACTTCATGTTACAACCTGTATAATAACAGCTTCGACATACTTTCAAATTACATACCTAAGAATATATTGCATTGTAAATTTTTACTAGGATACCTTATGTATTTCTAGCATGGATACTTATTTTAAAAGTTGATTTATCAATAACTAGTAGCTTATTCTGCTGGTCTTTGATCTATTTCTAATGATTTTTGATTCATGGCAAAATGTGGCATCTTTAGTGCCGGAAAGCAGTGATTTATTTCGTGCTCTACATCCTCTAAGTACAAAACTAAGCAGTCTTCCTCTTCCTCATATAGATATAGTTAGCTAATGTATACCCAGTACGCGGATTATTAAAAGTTTTTGCTTTAGAACTCTGTGATTATGGTATAAACGCAATATTCGCAGGTTCTGTACGTAGTTAAAACTTCTTTCAACACTACTAAATAATTTGAATAGCGAAAAATTATAGGAAACAGAGTGATTTAATACTCCACATAACGGTAATTAAAAGATTCATAGTGCACAGTTATTTTCCTGGGTTTCAGTGCTTAATAACTTAATATTAGTTACATTACGTGTTGATATGTTTTATAGCATGTTGCAATATACAGTTAAACTTCTATAAGTCGAACTTCCGTTACTCTAAATTCTGCAAGTGGGAAATTTCGTCAACTCGAAACACGGATTTCTAAAATACTAATCTATAGTTATAGTTGCCTTGATCGTGTCTTTTGTTTGGTAACATTTGAACATCGTTTTTAACAAATTATTATTTGTTACTTGTCAGTTTATTACTGTGATACTGAAGTTATTGGCTTCTTATTTGTACCCTTATTCTCATCGTAATTCATAAATGATTCACAATCCCAATGTTATTTGCAAATGAAGAATATGCAGATATTCATTATGTTTACGGTCTGTTTGATGGAAATGCTTTAGCAGCACAACAAAATATCGTAGAAAATATCCCAATAGAAGACTGCTTACGCGTGCAGTTTTCTTTAATTCACATCGTCAGCTGAGGGAACATGGCACTTTCAATGCAAGACATGCAGTCAGCCAGGGAGTTGTCCGTAGACTCATAAACGATGATGAACAAGTTCTTGATTTATTACAACAAGATTTGCCTTTAAGTGTGCGAAGAATTGCATTACGTACTAGAATATGTAGGAACCCGGTTTGGAGAATAATAAGAAGTGCTCGCTTACATCCATATCATCATCACAGATCAAGCTCTAGGTAATGATTTTGCAGCTCGTTTAAGATTTTGGGTACAAAATAATCAACACCTACCGCATATTTTATGCACCGATTCTTTCACCCGAGATGTTATCAATAATTATCATAATTTTCATGATTGGGCTGCAGAAAATCCTCATTTAAGAAGACGCTCGAATTTTCAACATAGATTTAGTGTTAATATGATAGCTGGTATTCTTAATGATCGTCTGATTGGACCATTTGAATTGTCACACCGTTTGAATGGCACGAATTACGAATATTTTCTAGAAAACTCTTTGCCCTTATTACTGGAAGAAATGCTATTAAATACTAGACGTGCAATGTGGTATCAACACGGTGGGACACCAGCACATCAATGTCTTCTTGTTAGAGCTTGGCTTAACGCACATTTTCCGGGAGGATGGATTGAAGTAAGAAGCCCCGTAGTAAGGCCACCGCGTTCGCCGTACCTGATTCCATTAGATTTTTATATTTGGGGTCACATGAAACATATTGTTTATGCAACTGAAGTGCACACGGTAGAAAAATTACGCCAAAAAATACAGCAGGCTGCCGATATTATTGGGAATAACCCAACAACCATATTAGGAACGCAGCAATCTCTTCGACGGGCGGCTTTGTGCAACGAACACAATGGAGATAATGTTGAACATTTCTTGTAAATAAAATAATAAAAATGTATTAAAAAAAGATTTATTTAATAAAATTCTTCGAACTAAAATTTTAGCCACATAAATTTTGAAATAAACAATAATTCGTTAACGGTTACATTTAGGACATATGTTTATATGGACTATTCGACTCTAAACAAGTTCTGGAATTCATCTTTAAAATATTGCCGGTACGTTTTGGGGTACCTTGTATAGTAGCAGAATATATACATATCACCTTTCTGAGAACTACAACATTTAGGCAATCTAAAACATTTTAGAATGTGGTTCTAGACAATATGTTTCCGAATATGAAGGATTCTTTAGCAACGTTAAAAGGAAAGATATTGAAGCAACACCATCAACATAGTAGGCGAATTGAATGAAATGGAAAAGCATCAGAAGGCCTGGTTACAATGAAATAATTTAAGTGAAAACAGTGTTACTTAAGCAATTACATTGAGATAGACAATGAGGTTGTGACAACGGATATTTTATGCTGATATTTTGGAAGATTTTAGACGGTAATTGAAAATTCATATGATGAAAATGATGCGGAATAATCAGAAGAAAGGGAAATTCAAGTGAAACAAACTTCTGATTCCACAATTCGAGATGCGTTCGACATAATTCGAAACTACTTGTTAACAAAAGAAAATATGAATAACGATATTAAAATCCCCATTAAAAATAAAGCTCCCTTTAACTGCACATCACAAGGCTGTTAGGCTTGCTTGGTGTCCAGAGCGGCAGCATCGAAATCAGCAATGGAACGACATTGTCTTCTATGACGAATCAAGATTTTATTTATGGGCAAATGACTCCGATATCGAGGAGAAAGACGAAATCTAGAGTTTTTTGAAAGACTTTATACAGGTTTAACACCTGCAGTTATGGTTTGGAATGCGATTTGTTTCGGTAGAAGATCACCTCTTGTGTTCGTCGCAGTCACTTTAAATGCTCATCGCTATAGTCATAATGTCCTGGAACCGGTGTTAGTACCATTCATGCAGACGTTGCCAAACGGTTTTTTCCAACAGGATAACGCACGTCCACACACTGCAAACATTACCAGAACGTACCTCCAATAAGCACAAATGCAAATGTTGCCCTGGCCTGCAAGATTACCGGACTTATCGCCGATCTAACATCTTTGAGACATGATGGGCCGGTGACTAACATAATTGCCAAGAGCTCCTAATAACTTAGACCAGCTGAGACACCAACTTGGGGTTATATGGAACCAAAGAGCAGTATATTGTATATATAAATATACTGCTCTTTGATGGAACGAGATACCCCAGGAGAACATAGACCACTTGATAGAAAGCATGTCACGACGAGTAAATGCTTGCATTGCTGTTAATGGCGATGTTACACATTATTAATTTTGTTTTCGTTGTTGTTATTGTTTTCTTATAATTGTTAATCTTTTTTTATGAAAACCTGATAATTTCATACGCAATAATGAAACATTATTTTAGCAAAGTTTCAAACCCGTAGCTTTATTTTTAATGGGTGGTGCATTTCATATGAAAGGAAGTGTACCTATATTCGAAAAGAAGCTAGCGACTGCTTTTTTAAGAGTGTGTAGAGCTAACACTTTGGCCTGCTGTACATAATTACTTATCAATAACATGTTAAATAAAATTCATAATGAAAATGTAATCTTCTATTTCGATATAAATACGTATACTGTTTTATAAAACAGTGAGTTATAGTGTTTTTCATGCTTTGCATGAAAATGTTTTTTTAACTGGAATTTTTCTTGTGGAATTTTGCGAGTTCAACTTAGAGAATATTAAATCAAATGAACGATAAAAATGAATGTCCATTGTTTTCAACATAATTTGAGTTTGGATTTTCAGGTGTTTCTTTTTTTTAGTAAATAGCATTGGTTGCACCTCAGTTTAATCGCTTTTAAACAATGATGCGTTTCAATCAAATTCAACATATCTAATTTATATGAAACGGAGGGTTGCATTCCCAGAATAACAAAAGATTTATAGCAAATGGCTGTATTTTCCATGCATATAGCAACCCTTTAGTAAAATAAAACTTTGTGTAATCAAGCATAACTGTATTTAGGTGTGAACACCCCCGCATAACGCTGTCATTTATTATCGTACCGGAAACACAGATTTACCACCAGGAAGCGCATTGTTGTAACAGGAAGTACGCTGAGGTTCTATCGGTGTCAACAGATGGTACTCGTGGTGGAGATCCCCGTCGATTAACAGTTGCCACGTTCAATTTGAGCACACACTTCGGACACGCGCCGGACATTGAATGTTTCCGATAATGTAAATTTCTGGAGAAACCTCGTGAACCACAATTGAGGTTTAGTGGAGGTGTTATTCGTGTCAAAAGGAACAGGAGCCAGGTGTTGATTGTGTGTAAAGTGTTTTGTTGGTTTTCTTTAACTGACATATTCATATTCGCTAAAAATTCCCAGTTACTGAGTTTTTTTTGACACTTCCTGAACTGGACAGGTTTTTGATAGCATTTTTAGTAAACTCTAATTTACAAAATTGTAAGATACCAGCGGTTCTCAAACTTTTTCTGTCGCGGACCACTCGCTCGTTAGAAACCGTAATGTAACGTAAATGGAATTTTACGTGTTAACTATTTTCTAATATGAAATGATTTGTATTGTTGGCGTTAGATATTGCTCCTCTTATTTATTATTTATTTTGCGTGGATCCCCATCCGAGCTCTTGTGAAATCACAAGGTTCCGCGCAACACGCTGCTAAAATATGTAGGGGATGCCAATGTATTTGCTGTATGTATTTTTTTCAGTAAAATTTCGAATTTAATGCCTGAAACTGTAGTCAAAAACCGTTAGTGTAATTGACTCAAACGTTAAGTTTATTTTTGTAAATAGCTGTAATTTCTTATAAAAAAACCTAGAAAATTATTTTTAATGTTTAACAATTTCTTTCCTATGACCTTCTAAAATTTTTTTACGATTAACAGAAGAACTAATTTACTAAAGCATAAGGTCTGGTGATCTCGCAGGCTAAGCATTGGAACCCCTCAATCTATACAACGGTTACAAACTTGGTTATTGTAAAGACAACCCTTTATATGTTTTTACATTTTCAGAATCCGCACAGATTGGCCTTGGCGTGTACAGATGAGTAGAGACAACGAATATTAAAAAGTTGTAGTCTGTGTCATATCTTACCTTCTAATGTGAAATAGAGTACCATAATACATAAATTGTACTTTGCTTATTATATTTTATCAACACTACTCAAACAGATAGTCTCATAGAATATACAGGGTGCCCATTTGGAGCGAGATTCTTACACATCTCCCTTATTATTCAAAACATCGAAAACATATATGAAGAAAAATTGTAAGAAATTTTATTGCATTGAATCTAAAATTAACATGTTGTAGCCTCTCATTTCGAACGTAATCTAGCAATTATGTGATTCTTGTTCAGTCCTGAATAGCTACCACTAATATGACGAAATAGTCATTTTCTATGCCACGTGAGTGGTAGAAATCTATTCTTATACCATACTCTCTTCACATATGAAAAGTGTAAGTTACTAGGTTTAACTAAAAACACTCGTAAAATACTTATAGTAGTTATAGTACTGTATATGGTCCTGTACGAAACATTCGGTAAACATATTTACCGTAAAAAATGTTACAACTTCAATAAATTTCCTACTTATCCAGAATACAATCTGTAAAACTGAAATTGTGTTTATAATAATTTCTAAATACGATTCTGCTGTGCGTAAACATTATTGAATTTTGAATACTAAACTGTATTTTAGTATGATTAACAAAATTTTTGGATAAGGGTTGGTTGTGGAAACGAAACCTATTTTATAAGTATATTTCAATTGTCAATATTACAATTTACTTTCGGTTTAGACCGCGTCGACATTTGGGAACTACACCCAGCATTATCAGGTAAAGCCTGTAGCTTGTCTGCCTTTACAAGCATTTGCTCTAGAAGTTTGAGCAATATTTGTTCGTAGGCCCTGCCTGCCTAAACAGGGCCGTATGCTTATATTATTCAAACCTTGGGGCGGACAAGGATTTGATCTTGATGTATTTTGTTTGCCAGGACAATAATACTTAATCGGCTTATGTCTGTTAGCTGTTTGTGAACACATACAAACTAACGTTTCGCAAGACATTGCAGCTTGCATCTTCAGAGTGAATAGTACACTGAACTCAAATCCGGGAAGCGGAGATATTTAAACCTTTTTGGGCCAATCGGGCAGAACGACGGAGTTCTGGTTGGCTGTCACCGTTGGCCAAAGAATCGTACATAAGGGATTCCTGTGACTTTGTCAACAAGATCAAAAGTTTACGGCTGTGTGAAGGAGATATTTTAGTCAGTTTCGAAGTTGTGTCCCTTTTCACAAAAGTACCGATAGATGGTGTGTTAGAGATCCTAAGAGATAAACTACCTACAGATCTAAACAAATTAGTCGAAATATGTTTGAAAAACACCTTCTTCAATTGGATTGGCAACTTGTATAAACATGTTGAAAGAGCGGCTATGTGTTCACCGCTATCGCTTATTATTGCAAACATATACATGGAAGACTTTGAAACCAAAGCTTTGCAGCAGCTGATCTAAACCTAAATCCTGGTTCAGATATATAGACGATATGTTCGTCATTTGGTCTCACGGACCCCAAACACTAGGACAATTTCTAGTACACCTAAACTCAATTCATGATCAAATCCAATTCACAATGTAAGTAGAGGAAAATGGCAGTATTCCATTCTTAGACGTACATGTTACACGTAAACCAGATGGCAGCTTGGGGCACGCAGTTTACAGAAAGAAAACACATACAGACAGGTATTTAAATGCAAATTCGCGTCATCACCCGATGCAGAAAGCAACTATACTAAAAACTCTAACCACCAGGGCAGTTCGAATCTCAGATGTAGAACACCTACAACAAGAGAAAACTCATCTCTTGATGTCGTTACAACAAAATGGTTATACCGTCACAGAAATTCAGAGAGCAATTCGCAATGCGGAACAGTCCAAGGCTAAGGAGGAACTGGCACCTCCGGAAGGCTTAGCTTTTCTACCTTACAGTAAAGGCACTACTGATAAGATTGGGCATGTTATTAGGAGGTACAGCATAAAGACAGTCTTTAGGACTAATAAAACTTTGGGAAACGGTTTCAGATCCGTAAAAGATCATATATCATATTTAAAATTAGTCGGGATCTACAATATCGCTTGCTCCTGTGGCTGAAACTACATCGGACAAACTGGTCGTTCCATTGAGTTAAGATTACGAGAACACAAAGGTGATTGCAAACATAAACGCATCACAAAATCTGCGGTGGCTGTACATACTGGTTTAACTGGACATAAGATGGACTTTGACAATGCTCGGGTACTTTCCAGAGTGCCTCATTACTTCCCTCGTATCATACGTGAAGCAATTGAAATTTAAAAACAACCTAACAACATAAACAGGGAGGATGGTTTTGAACTCAGTAAAGCTTGGACTCCAGTAGTTTATCCTCTAAGGACTCCCATGCATCATCGATCATACGATTACGCTCCACCAGAACCGTCTTTGCCCAACGGTGACAGCTAACCAGAACTCCGTCGTTCTACCCGACTGGCTCAAAGAGGTTTAAATTCCTCCGCTTCTCGGATTTGAGTTCGGTGTTTATCACACTCTGAAGATGCAAGCCGCCTTGTCTTGCGAAACGTTAGTTTGTATGGCTTCACAAACAGCTAACAGGCATAAGCCGATTAAGTATTATTGTCCTGGCAAACAAACTACATCAAGATCAAATCCTTGTACGCCCCGAGGTTTGAATAATATAAACACACGGTTCTGTTTAGGCAGGCAGGGCCTACGAACAAATATTGCTCAAACTTCTAGAGCAAATGCTTGTAAAGGCAGACAAGCTACAGGTCGGGCCTTACCTGATAATGCTGGTTGTAGTTCCCAAATGACGACGCGGTCTAAGCCGAAAGTAAATTGTAATACTGACATTTCGAGAAACCGCGAAAGCCTCAAAGAATATATACTACAATTGCTACTATAATTATTTACTCTAGAAAATAGCATACTAGTATGAAAACAAACGGTTAACTTATTTTGTAAACCTGGATGGATTCATTATAAAAACTTAAAAAATATCTAATAAATGGTAGAACAGAGGCCGCATTAAGAAGGCTTTAGCTATCCCTATATTCGAGTTTGCACTGCATATTTAAAAAATAACGGTATTCTATTTAAGTAACGAATTCCTTGAAAGGTCGGCCGATACATACAAATACACATTACAGATAGCATACTGCCTTTTTCACATTGAGAACATACTTATAACACTTAATAAAAACAAATGTATATATTAAAATCCACTATAACCTAAAGTTCATCACTGATGCAAACCAAATGTTACATTTAAGGTAACATTTAACAGATGTACTCTTGCAACCTAATGTTTGCATATTTGAATATTGGATAATTTTTTCCTCACTACTTTATTTTATTATTTTTCTAGAATTAGCACAATCTCTGTTTGTTAAGGCTGCTACTATAGAAAAACAATGAGAAAAATATGGCTACACATAATATCTTTGTCGATATGCAAAAAGCCTACGGTAATATACCAAAATATTTCCTTTGGCAAGCAATGACACAAATGATAATAGAATAAAACTGGATTCATGTAACACAAGCATTATACCACAACATAACATCTCAGATAAAAATGAACAATAATAAGTTGACAAGCAGTATATAAATGTCAATAGAATATAGAACAAGCATTAGATACTGGGTACAAAAAATGATGAGAGAGATGAGAAACCTTCACTAAACTGTGCCAACGACCATATTTTATTTGCGCAAAAAGAATAGTACATGATGTACAAGGTTTCTCTAAAAGGTTTGTACAAAAAAGGTACTCTTGTTAAAAGCCAACAAACCCAACCGTTTTCCAGATAATTTAATTTTTATGTAAAATTGATGTGTCATGAAAATTTGGAAACTTCGTACTATAGGGATTAAATTTGCAGCATAGATTCAGGTCAACAAGACAATAGAAAGAGCTCCATATGAACATTGTTCCGCAAACGCTTAGTTTACAAGGTATATCCCATTTAACGTTAATAAATAAGATTATGGTTAGATAAAACATTTGTTGGGTTGTTGAGTTAAATCGTCGTATTTTGGTTTCAGGAACACATGTGGTAGCGTTTGTACAGACCATTTAGAGACACCTTGTGTAAGCAACTCAAACTGAAAAAAGTATATGAGAAATGGAGATTAAGTATAAATTAAAAAGAAATTTAAATGTGTGAGAGAGCAAACAAACAATATCCAAATAGGAGGAAAACGAATAATACATGCACGGAATACAGTTAGTTTACAAGGTATATCCCATTTAACATTAATAAATAAGATTATGGTTAGATAAAACATTTGTTGGGTTGTTGAGTAAATCGTCGTACTTTGGTTTCAGGAACACATGTGGTAGCGTTTGTACAGACCATTTAGAGACACTTTGTGTAAGCACCTCAAACCGAAAAAAAGTATATGAGAAATGGGGATTAAGTATAAATTAAAAAAAAATTTAAATGTGTGAGAGAGCAAACCAACAATACCCAAATAGGAGGAAAAACGAACAATACATGCACGGAATACAGACATCTAGCCTCGATCATTTCAAATACGGAGAAAGTACAAGAAAATGATATAAAAGAGAACCCTTTAAAAGCGCTATATGAGACAATATGGGAAAAACCTTACCAAAGAAACAAAACTGAACATATTCAAGACTACTGTGGAGAACATAACAATGTATGATCCGGACAGTGACCAAAAAACTTCGAGGTAAGATCAGAACAGTGGAGCTGGAGTACATACAAAGATGCCTACACTAAACCAGGAGAGATAGGATAAGAACAGAATTACGAAAAGAACAGAGAACAAAGTACTGAGATGGTACGAACACGTTCAAAGAATTTTAGAAGGAAGGTAGCCCTAAACTATTCTATTCTAAGTGCAAACTTAGAAGAAATTAAAGAAAAAAGTGAAATACAGTTTTAAATGGAAATAATAGATAAATCAAACAATGCAAGATAAAGATTTAAAAGAAAACGATTGGAAAGATGGAGAATATTTGGCATCTAAGGAGGCCCAACCTGTGAAAGAAGCTCATAGGGAGAGATGTAAAAGAGGGAACTTCAATCTAGTAATAGCTAGACAATTCAAAGAAGCTTATGGACTAATAATTATTAAATAAATGTTACAGAACGTTTGAAGAATCCATCTCGGTTTGACATCAAATTTAAATGATATTTTTATTATATGGCAAGTTATTTACATCGCATCTCTAGCTTCCTACGCGCCATGCTTTTTATCTTCACACTGATTTTCTCTCAAGTCCCTATTTTCCATATCTTCTCTTACTTGTTTACTTCATTGTTTTTTGGATATTCCATTTACGACGTTCTATTAGCTACCATTCCCAAAGCCTTTTAGGCTATTGCTGGTCATTCATACACCTCATGTGACTGTACCATTTCAACCTGTTTGCATCTCTTCTACTGCGGTTTTATCTATTTCCATCTTTCGTTTTATTTCCACGTTTCTTAGGTGATGGAGTCTTGAGACAGCCTAGCTTTTTCTCAAGAAATCCATTTGAACTGCTTCCAAACTTTGTCTTTGCCTTTTTGTAAGCTCCCATGTTTCCGCTTCATATAGCAATGCTCTGTAATACTATTTCAAACGTTCTATTTTTTGGTTGTTTTTGTAAGTCTTTCGCTCCTAGTAAGGAATTAAGTTTTATACTCTGTATTATTATTTCAAACATTCCAGTTCTTGGTGGTTTTTGCAAATATATCGCCCATAACAAGGAGTTAAATGTTTGTGTCGCTTGTTTAGCTTAAGCAATTCTAGATGTTATTTCTCTCTTCTCTCTGTCCCCTTCTTTCGATATATCTCCAAGATATTTGTACTCTTCGCGTACTCTTATATTTTCCCTATTGTCCAAGACCATACCCTCTTTGCCAACAACTAGGTATTTAGTTTCCAAATTAACCGTCAATTAGGCTTCCTCATGCGTTTCTATTAATTTTCTCATCATGTATACTAGGTCATAGGTCTGATGTTATTATAATCTGGTCATCCGCGAAAAGCAGAGTGTAAAAACAATTGTCATGAATTTTCGCTCCCATTTGTCGGCTCTTGATTTGCCACTCATTGAGTATTTCGTTTAGGTAGTGTTTAAATAAAGTAGGGGAAAGGCAACATCCTTGTCGCAATCCTTTCGTTGATCTGATACATTTTAACAATTAGTTCCCTATATTCACCCTTCTTTGTTGATCTTTATACATGTCTTTCATTGTAGCAATGTATTTTTATTTATGTTCGCTTTCTCTAGTATGTGGTAGAGGTTATTTAACGCAACCGAATCATACGCATTTTCTAAATTAATGAATGAACGTAGTTCTGTTTCTAGTGATTCTTTTTTCCAGTAGTTGTTTGACTGGAAATATGTTGTCCACGCAACTGCGTCCAGCTGTAAAGCCACTTTGTTCTTCGCCAACCTCCATTTCTGCTTCAGTTCTCTCTTTAATTAGTCATCCGTACAGTCTCCCCAGAGTTGATGGAACACTGCTGCCTCTGTAATACTTGTATTAAACCATTTTTTATAATTTGACGATACAAATGCCAACTTTCATTCATTGGGCATATTAAATATACCAGGTATACAGGGAATTTTTATTTTTAGTGTACATAGCCTATGTATACTTTTAAAAGAAACGCGTCAATTTCGCTTTTCGCAATTTTCACTTAAAAAAAGTTTGCGATTGCCGAGAATTGAATTCGGATCAACTGCTTGGAAGGCAGCTATGCTGACCATTACACCACTTTGCCGCTGATGTATATGTTTTGTATAAAAGAAATATAATGTGCACGGACCTTACGGAAACATCACCCTGTCAATTTTTGCATTTAACAAAAAAGTCATCATCTGTGTCCTACATACAGAATGAAATACTTATTTAATATAAACACTGCATCAACATAACTTTCATACTCAAATAATTCACAACTATAGTGACGTTTGTTTCTGATTTTTAGTTGTCGGTATAGTTGGTTGCATACACAATAGGCGAAATTGACGCGTTTCTTTTAAAAGTATACATAGACAATGTATACTAAAAAGAAAAATTCCCTGTATATCTGAGAGACCACAGGACAAACAAGTGCATCAGAGACAGTACAAAAGTCGAGGAAATAAGAGACAAGATAAGACAAGAAGACTACAGGTGGACAAAAAGATAACTGTGTGACCATGGATGGGAGGATCGGCCAAAAACAAGATGAGAAGACGATATTAAAAAAGTGGCTGGCAAGACATGTGGCAGAAATACTTCAACTAAAGAACTATGGAAGGGAATAGGGGAAGAATTATGTCCACTATTGGATAGGTGAAGGAAGCTGAACAAGAGAGAAAGAGAGAGAGAGAGAAAGAGAGAGAGAGAAAGAGAGAGAGAGAAAGAGAGAGAGAGAAAGAGAGAGAGAGAGAGAGCGGTTGGAAAGACATACATCTTAAATATTCTAGAGTAGTAAATAATTACAGCAGATGAGCTACAACCGTTAAAAAATTGTAATAAATGTTATGAACTCTTTGAATTAAGGAAAGACACACGTTCTGTTGTCTACAGTTAACCTCTGTCGTCATTTCAAAATAAATGCCATGTTAATATAGTGGATTGTACATTTAAAATAAATTGTTAATAAACTCAGAAGATGTAAAGCAACATGTTACGTAGATTTGCGTTCCAAATTGTATCTTCTCTTCAGCTGGTCGTAATAGTTGCAGAATAGGTAGTTGTTTAAACAGAATTTAATTTGCAGGGCTACCAAAAGAACATCAATTGTAACCCAATTATGCGCCCGAGGGAGAAGCGCAGATTAAAGCAGATACTGTGGATCTATAGATTTCCCATGTGAACATCTAGGCATACGTTGCTACTGTTGCACTCCGGTAACTGGAGCACAAAAGCACGTGCTGACGCGTGCACCAGCCCACCCTGGCACGCGCTCTAAAAAGCAGACAAACACCCACGAGCCATCATCTAAGTGCTGTTTGATTGAAAAGCTGCTACCATTTTGCTAGTATATAATTATTGTCTTTTATCGGTTTTCAAAAGCTGTGTGTAAATAATGGGCACAAGTGGGAGTTTGGTTGGTATTTAATGCAGTTTACGCTTTGAATTAGAAACTTTAATACACGTTTCAAACAGAATATACCGACAATCCTCTAATATAATGGGTACGAGGATGTTATATACAGGGTTTTTCAAAAGCAACTCGTATTTTAAAATGCTCATAATTTTTTTGATTGTAACCTATTTGAAATAGAAAACGTTTTTGTATATAAACTAGTCCGGTGTATTAATAACATCCCATGCAGCATAAATCTATATACACCGCAACCAGTGGTCAATGGGCGTTTCAAAAATCGGTTTGACAGCGTTACTAAAATCGCTTCTAAAATCAAACAGATGTTCTGTATTCTAAGAATGTTTAGCCTCCTCTGTTGCAGCCAGATCTATCCACTCCTGGACGTTTCTTCCATACTTCCACAAACACACTGTCTACAAGTAATAATGAACAAAACAATATTGTACCCCATACAATAAAATAATTACCTATTAAAAAGCAACTTTTCTTAAAAAATTAGCTTACATTCATTTACAGGCAAGGACTGCCCTTAAAAATTTTTATAGTATAGAAATGGATCATGGTTGTTTTCTGTCAATTTAATCTCCTACTATAGCAATTAAAAGCTTTACCAATATTAATTATATTAATATTTAAGAAGGAAAGCTCCCATAGGTGCAACCGTAAAATGGCAAACACTAATCAATTGAAAAACAACAAAAAATAAATAGCAAAGTTTTTTTTTAATTAAGTGAATATTCAGAAGTCATCTACTTCCATACATTTTTTAATCCGTTTCAAAAACGATCTTCGACCTCGAGCAAATGTGTCAGATATAATCAATATACACGGCTGAATTATTCTATTTAGCAAATCATGCAAATGTTTTACCGCCGAGCGGTATACTATTTCTTTAACTATACCCCAATGAAAAAGTCTAATGAAGTAATATTACAACCTCTTGGTGGACATGGATGCACAGCTCTTCTTCCAATCCCATGTTCTCCAGGTTCATTATTTAAGAAGGGTTTTTCAGACAGTGGTTTTCTAGTTGGATAGCGCCTGATATACAGTGCTTCCCAAAAGTAACGGATAAATTCTATAAAATCGTTGAGAAAAATATTTCATAAAAATACTCGGACACGTCGATTTTTATTTTTAAATTGTCATTTAGATATGTAATTTTCAACCCCCCACCCCTCAACCCCTAAGCCCTAGCAACACCAACTTTAAAATTTCAAATAGCAAAGCACCCCTTATGATACCTCATCTGATAGCTTTCTTTATGCTGAATATAACAAAAAAAAGTTTTTCAAAATCGGTTGATAAATAACGGCGATATTTAACAAAATGTATCCAATTGAAAGTGCCAATATTCGAACAGGCGTTGATACGGTTTTAGCAATGTGTGGTAAAAACAATTGAAGTTTATGTTCTCAGTACGTCCTGTAAACATTGCGACGGGTTTGGAGAAATTAAGAAAAAAAAATTTTTTTTTTAATTTTTTTCTAATAAAAAAAATTTTTTTTCATCCAAACTTAAAAATATTACATAAAAGCATTAAAACGTACTGAGAACGATAATTTCAATTGTTTTTATCACTCATTGCTACAACCGTATCAACGTCTGCTCGAATAATGGCACTTTTATTTGAATACATTTTGGTAAATATCCCCGTTATTTATCAACCGATTTTGAAAAGCTTTTTTTTGTTGTATTCAGCATAAAGAAAGCTATCAGATGAGGTATCATAAGGGGTACTTTGCTATTTGAAATTTTAAAGTTGATGTTGCTAGGGCTTAGGGGTTGAGGGTTGGGGGGTTGAAAATCACATCTTAAAATGACAATTTAAAAATAAAAATCGACGTCTCCGAGTATTTTTATGAAATATTTTTCTTAACGATTTTATAGAATTTATCCGTTACTTTTGGGAAGCACTGTATAAATTGCGGACTGCAGGGTTTTTCCCCAGCATTCACAAAGAACAAGCAAGGAATATGTTTTCTCATTACTTGAAAACATCTTACTTAACATTTAAGTAAATTGACCGGTCGATTTACTGTTGCCATATGTAGGCAACATTGATTAATTTAATTAAATTAAAGAAACAGTGTATTTCTTTGCTATTGGAGATGATTTCGCTGACGCGCAGTGTATTTAGTTATTTTATAATTTTCTACATTTCTTTGGCGGCAAAAGAAGATTTGATTAAGTAAGTAAGTAAGTAAGTATACAGAGTTTTTCTAAACATGTGCGAAAAACTTTAACCACGTACAGCTGAGGTTATTTAACCCCGAAATCACATAGTAATTTTTTTAATTCGCATCGTTATGACGTTAAGTTACTTCAAAGTTTTTTTTACATCACTTCACTAAAATATAAATAATTGTTTTGTTTCATATCGGATCTTGATGAACTTCCTGATTTTGGAAAGCTAACAGTTCAAGCTTAATTTCCAGGCAAAAAATGTACAATTGAATATGAAAAGTGGATGAAATATGACTTAGAAATGAAAATTTTGGTTTAAAAATTTGTAAATTAGGTGAATTTAAATTATTTATATTCGAAACTTTATTAAATAACTCTTTAAATATTAAATGTTCGAAAAAAAAATAATGTGAAGACATATTTAACGGAAAACAGAATACTAGTTCAGTAGCTACAACACAAAACTTAGGTTAACGATCTCGTTTTCAAAATATACATCAAAAAAGTTATTAACATTTTAGTGATTTGATGTAAAAAACCTTGAAACATTTTGATACCTATCTAAAAATAAAAATGCAGTGCTCAGCTTAATAAATATAATAAATAGACTATGCAATATTTGGGGCATATAAAAGCATCAATACATTATTTCCATAAATGTTCATCGATTTCTTATTTAGGCATTACTTTCGTAAATATGCGGATAGTTAGATAGTATGGGAAAGTTTAAGTGAATTGTTGCGCTTATTTTTAATATACATTTTCAGAAACGTTTACATCAATCATTGATCATTATTCGTTATTGTTTATATTGCGGAATTTTGTTTCGATAATTTATACTTTCGATATCAAAAAGTCTTGTAGATTAAATATGAGGGCTGTTCTATTTTTCCTGAGCCTAGTAAAGTTGTACACATTTTATTGAAAAAGCACATTTAATTATAATATTTCAAAGTATTCCCCTCCACAGTGAATGCATTTTTGCATCCGTGAAAACCAATCTTCAAAACATTTTCTCCAATCTTTCCGTATTAGGTTATTATTTCATTTTTAAATGGGTCAACTGCTTCATCGGCCGATGTAAAACGTAAACCCCGTAATTTATTCTTTACACGCGGAAATAAAAAGAAATCATTAGGTGCTAGATCAGGACTATACGGCGGATGATCCATTATTTCAATGTTTTGGGCATTCAAATACTCAGACGTTCGAGCAGCAGTGTGTGTCTGAGCGTTATCTTGACGCAAGGTGATCCTTCCTCTTGGACGTTTTTCGCGAACATTTTGGAGAACTTGAGGCAAACAAACTGTAGTGCACCATTCAGCATTAACAGTACGGCGATTTTCCAGTGCTACAGTGGAAACATGTCCAGTAATTCCAAAAAAATTTGGCAACCATCTTTTTGTTTCGGCTTTTTTCACGAACAACTTTTGTTGGAACCGATTCGTTCTCAAAGACCCAAACTGCCGACTGTTGCTTGCTTTCGGGATCATAGCAGTGTACCCACGTTTCATCACATGTAATGATGTTGTACACCAACTGAGACGAACCACTGTCAAAGCGATCCAAAGTAAATCTGCACCATGCCACACGGTTTTCTTTTTGAATTGGAGTGAAATTGTAGGGAATCCAACGGACACAAAGCTTACGTACCGTCAAACGTTTGTGTAAAATGGTGTCAATTGCTTTCATACCAATCCTTAAAGTTGCTTGAATACTCCTGGCAGTAACAGGCCGGTCTTCTTCAATCATGTTTTGTACAAGACCCATATTCTTTTCCTTAACTGCCGTTTTTGGCTTAGGAGCTCGAAATTTGTCATTTAAAGAAAGTACGACCCCGTTGAAATTCATTGTACCACCACTTTACGGTAGTTAAGAAACACAACTTGTCACCAAACATTCGATTGATTTTGTCAAAACATTCTTTACGGCTTAAGTCACGCGTGAAATTGTAAAAAAATACAGCTCCATAATGTTCTTCTAAGGGATTACTTTAAAATTATGTATTTTAAAAACCTTCAAGTATATTTGACAACTTTCACTATAATTAAACTTGTAAACAACTGCGATAAAATGTCAGGCAATATTTGTTTCATAATATCACAGAATGCTAGATAGGCTCAGCAGAAAGAGAACAGCCCTCGTACAATGAGAACCGCGTCCTAGAATTTTGTTTAATATCTTATATCTTCATTAAAAGAACAGTTAGTTTACAATATACACGGTACCAATGCGAGATGCGTACCATTGGTATCATTTAACCCGTAAGAGCTACAAGGTCGGTTAAATGAAGGAAGATGTAGATATCTTTGGGTATAACTTAATGCTGGTTTTATTTTTTGAAAATAATTATTAGCTTACTTATTAGATATTTGTGAATAGCTGAAATTTGAAAACGGCGATATATTTACATCCAAATATCTTGGCTCATAGTGGAGATAGAAGAAAAAGTTGAAAAGAGAAGAAAATAAGATTTTTAATGTTGCTAGTTTCATTATGCTTGCCATTAAAAAAACGCATGTGTAACTCATATCTCGAAATCTAAACAAAATAGAATCGCTTAAAAATTATTATTTTGTCCAGTCTTGTCTGTGAAACTTTCATATTTAACTGTTTCTTCTATCTCCACTATTAGCCAAGATATTTTGGTGTAAAGAAATTGTTGTTCTCAATTATTTACGAATATCTAGTATGCCATGATTTATTTTACAAAACAAAACCGACGTTAAGTTCACTTCAAATATATTTACATCTTTCTCCATTTAACCGACTTTGTAGCCCTTACGGGTTACATAATGCCAATGGTACGCATCTCCCATCGGACACCCTGTATATAATGACAATTTTGGAAACAAACTTAAGATTTCAGTGAGAGATGTTTAAAGTTATTCGTGAAAAAAAGCATGTTCTCTCTTGAAATCTCGGCAATAGAAAAATTCATAGAAACTGTAAAAACATTAGGCCCATATTAATTTTGTTTCTCAATTTCTCGATTTGTGATCGTTTCTTAGAAAACATTTGAAACGTTATGATGCTTTTAAATGTCTAAATCAGGACATAAGAATTTCTTGAAGGGAAATGTTTAAACCAGCCAAAAATTATTGTCCAGATAGACACATAAGCATAGCATCTGAGGAACACAAAATTGGAATTAATAGAGTTATATATATTATATTTTATAAAAAAAAAATGTTAATAGTAGTGTTTTACATGTTATGAATTACCAGATATTAATTATAATAAGATAAACGTTCTTTATGAATAGCCAACACAAATAGGTATGGCAACGCTGCACCAACATCGATGACGTGTTTCCGGTATAAAAAAAGACACCTTCAAGCTATTTTTAAATATCTATAAAATATTCAAATTGTAACAAAATTTTTTAACTTTTCTTAGAAGTGATCCCACCCATTAAATTAATTACTGTTTTCCAAATATTATAATTCGTGGTACCTTCTTAATTAAATATTGTTCTAGGCAAATTTGATGCTAAGTGAACTATAAATTCCCTCTAAATGCCAAAATAGATTAATCCGTTTTTGCGGCAGCAGAACTGGATTCCATCTGCACTTTATGAAGACAAACTATGAGAATTATGGCAAATGATGTTTGTGGCTAAAGCGACCACTAAATGCATTACCGCGGTCTGGCTCCTCGACTTGCTATAAAAGTCACTCTCGAAATCAAGTTGTAGTAGTCTTCTGGAGTTTTCGTGCTATAGAAGTCACACCAGCGTTTCTAGAATCTGTTCAACTTTTCCTAGAATGTGAGAGCTCTAGGTAAACGAAGTGCGTGAGTGCAAAGAAATTTATTGCAGTTCTAGAGTAACTAGTAATTATCGATTTCATGGTCACCATCATCAGCGTTAATCAAACAACGAGAGAAATAAAAATTCTGTTAGAAACCCAGCAACGGTATTGGAAAGGCTTTTCAGTCACTAGTCTATTATTAAATACACTTATTATTCATGCTCGTTTGACAGGTGTTGTTTGTGGCAACGTTACTGGTTCGTTTTGTAAACTTCATTGTATGTTCCATTATTTGACGAAAAATTCGAAGTCTTGTCGACGTAAAAGACTACTACAAATAGTATTGACATGAATTCCGTGGCATTTCTGATGTCAAGTTACTTTCTAATAAGCTAAAGATTAATTTACATAAAATCCTTTTTAGAAAATCTATTTCCTATTGTAGTGACCAAATCCATTGGTTATTGTCACTATCAATATGGTAAAATTGTCTAATTATTAAAATTAATTATGGTAAAAAATCTGTATAGCTGATAATAAGCATTAAAAATACTAACACACAGAAGAACATAGCATATGTAATTAAAAAACAAATAGAGAATATATATAGGACTGTATATTTAATCATGTCAAGTGGAAATTT
>JABXWE010021180.1:0-20263 GCA_014611495.1 Limonius californicus | reverse complement strand
CTGGAGATCTCAGCATTTTAACTACTTGTCGTTGCAAAAAAAGGTACGAAGTGATTGATTTTTAATTCATTAACATAATAATTATCAAATAATAAACATTTATTTCAGATTGTACAAGTAAGGTCTGATCATGCAAAAAAAAAATTTGAACTGTATTGGTTCCTGTTACTGTATGGGCCAAAAATCATGTAAAAATAGCGTAGTCAACCGTAATCAGCAATCAGAAACTATTTTTATTGAAGATAACTCTGAAAGTGAATAAATATTTACTTTTGTTTCTTTTAATATTATTATTGTCTTAAACCCTATCCAAATTGAGAGCGGCATGGGCCGCTACGGGGCGAGCGCGGGGGTGCCACTGCCGCGTAGAGCAGTGGGAGAAGCGAAGCATCGTGAGTCACAGATCGACAGCGTGCATGTGGGTTTTTGAAATTATTTTGCAATTTTTACATTTAGTAAAATATCTCGTTTAAGATAACTCCAAAAATTAAAATTTAAAAACCAGTACCTTTCATACAGAATAATACACATTTTATAAAGAATGAATTTTCGTGCTAGATTGATAGTTTGGGAAATAATGGCGTGTAAAGCGAAAAAAGTCCAAAAAAATCCCGATTTCACTGGTGTACTAAAACGAATAAATTGAATTAGAAGATTTTTTCTCCCTATAAACAACGTTAGCTTCCCAGGATTCATTAATATTTTAAAAATACAAAACGTACAAAGATAATTTTGATACTTCGGGATAATATGCTTTACCATCTAAGGTTATCGAATGTGCAGTCAGATGAATTTTAAATTTTGTGCCCTTATGCACAGGACGATTTTTTGACGACTTGCGGATTTCGAATCTATAAGGCATAAGCAACAAATTGTACTACTTCAACAATTTTCACTCTGAAGTGCCCTCAACAGTTAAGTTACGAATTAGTTGGCACCACACTACAATGAAACTATTTACTAATAAATAAGATGCGGTTCTGCAATAAGTACATGTACAATTGTTATCTCTTTTAATTTAAACAAGACAAACCCAGTAATTGTGTCTATTTACACACCTTTGTTACTAAACTTCACTATGTCAGAAAATAGAACCTTTATTTAAAAAAGTGGATCAGTAGGAACTTCGATTCTTAAAAATTAGCAGAAATTCATTCGACGTGGGTGATCATCTCCAGTAAGGTGTTGCACTAATGTGGCATTGTAAGGATGAAACCGGTTTGATTTTAAAATGTTACATACTGAACTTTGGCTAAAACCTACAGTTCTTGCAACGGGTCGTTGGCTTATATGAGAATCATCAGTTACTTGTTGGATGACTGCCGCTTCAGCTACTACAATTGTGACACGTCGTTGTCTCATATTTTGCTTGGAAGACTGTCCACATTGCCACAAATTTCTTTCCAAACGCTTCTTCTTCTTCTTCTTCTACTTCGTAGTGTAGGCTTTCGGTCTGTTTGTTCCAACTTAATTATCTTGCGACGTTGAAATCCAGCAGTCTTGCCATCTTTTAGGCGTTTTTCCCTGCCGTCGTTCGTGTTCTTGGTTTACCGTTCCTTGCTTACGATACGTTCTAGAGGCATTCTAGTTACTGCTGATTCTATTCTCTTCTTCTATTTCTGGTTAATCTGACGATGTCTGGAATATTACATTCTGTTCTTATTTCTTCATTTCTTACTGTCACACGGTCGGTGCCTTGTTAAGTTTCTAAGGATTTTCATTCCTGTTGTGCATAACATGGATTTCGTTTTAGCGGTTTCGGCGCTTGTTTCAGTGGCGCATATCATTACCGTTCGAATGCATGTTTTATATATTCGGGTTTTTGCTTCTTGTCTTAGGTATTTATTATCCCATAGCACATCTTCCAGCTTTATTGATTTGGTGCCTAACTTCTTCTATTCTATTTTGGTTAGCTGTTATTTCGGTTTCCAGGTATCTAAATGATATCACTTTTTCAACTATATTGTCATTGACCGCTGATTTATACATCGAATAGGTTGCCGGCGACTACTAGTGCTATTGCTTTTCTGTAAATATTTCCATGTTGTATCTTAGTCCTGTTAGGTAGCACGAATGTGAAAGTCTCTGTAAGATGTCTTCATCCTACGCCATTATGACGGAGTCGTCGGCATAGCATATTAATTTCAATTGCCCTTTATTCATTCTGTATCCTCGGCCTGTTCTATTGGTTCCTTCAAGTATTCGTGTTTTTTATCGGTAATTAGTTGCTTAGTTATTCTTACTATTTCGTGAGGTATATTATGTATTCGGTTGACTTCTCTACTACTTGTGGTATTGCAAATATTGCATCCAACGTTAATCTATTTTTGCGAAATCCCTGTTGTCCCTCTCTCTCTCTCTCTCTCTCATTTCGATATATTTCTTGATATAGGATTGCATTGTGCTGGTGAACAATTTCATAATTGTGCTGAGAAGAATTACTCCCCTATAGTTTCCTCGCAGTTTTTTGCCTTTCTTTAAAACCGGTATTATAATGCATTGTTCCATTCTAGTTGAATCTTTCTGACTTCTACAATTCATCGGAATAATTTTGTTAATTGATAGTGTAGTTCTCTGTCCCCGGATTTTAGGAGTTCATTTGTGATACCGTGATGGAGATTTTGTGTTTCTTAACTTTTTTATATTGATCGCTATTTGTTCTTCGTAAAATCGCTTCTATTTCCTCTTTGATCATTGGGTCGTCATCCACATGCAGATTATTTTATCCGATCTTATTCTGAGGTAGAATTCCCGTGCCTTCTAAACCCCTAAAGGCATTATGTGATGGAAGGGGTATATCCGGGTATCTTTGAGCATATCGTCGTACTGCTACGTCCGCGGCCCCTCTGTATTCTCCCAAAACCAACATCATCGTATCCGGAATGCGTAATATGTAAAGGAAATGGGGAAAAGAAGACAGCCTGGTGGTCCAATGAGATTAAAGACGAAGTTAAGAAGAAGAAGAAAGATTGGAAAGAATATTTATCAAACAAAACGCACAACAGTATGAAAAATATAAGAAACAAAGAACAAAAGTAAAGGAGGTAGTAGCTGCAGCAAAAGAAAAATCATGGATAGATTTCGGAAATAAAATGGAAAAACATAGTACTGGACATCAGAAACTATTCTATAAGCTACTAAAAACACTTAGAACAAACAATCAACCAACACAAGAAATATACATAAAAAATAAAAATCAAGAAATACTAACAAATAAAAAAGATATAATGGAGAGATGGAGAAAATACTTCACGGAACTACTAGGACATTAAAGACAAAATAATGAAGAGAATACAAACGAAACCAAAACAGAAATCTAGAGAGAAGAAGAAGAAACGGAAGAAATAAAAATGGATGAGCTGAAAAACGTTATAAAACAACTAAAAAACACCAGGAAATGACAAAATCACCACAGAAATGATAAAGAATTTGGGAGAGGCGGGGAGAGAAACCCTTCTAGAAATAATAAACAAATAATGGAAAAACGGAAAAATCCCAGAAGAGTGGGGAGTAGCATTAATAAAACCGATACGCAAGAAGAGAGACAAACAAACATGCGAAAACTATAGAGGAATAACGCTACTGAACACAATAGTGAAGATATACGAACAAATTATCAATAATAGATTAAAGATAATCCTAGAACCACAACTAGCAGAGCCACAAACCTAACCTAACACGATTGTTAATGTTAGAGGTATATTTATTACTAGCTAATACCTTCTGCCATTGTTCTGGGGCCCAATGGCCATGATCCTCTGTCCACCATAAACGGTGGAGCCTTTGATTTTCTGATAGGGGGGTTTCTTTCGGGCTTTGCAACTCGTAAGTCCAGACTTAAGTCTCCATCTTACAGTAGAAGTTCATACACTGTGCATTGCGGAGGACGAGCCTGGCAGACAGAAGTCTTACTACGACAGATTTAACCATAATATGGTCCGAAGCTACTGGCGTAAGTGTATGAACTTCTACTGTAAGACGGAGACTTCTTAAATCTGGACTTAGCGGTTACAAAGTCCGGAAGAAACCCCTCCTATCAAAAAATAGAGGCTCCACCGTTTGAGATGGGCAGAGCATCATAGCCTTTGGGCCCCAGAACACTTGCAGAAGGTATTAGTTAGTGATAAATCTTATTTTAACGTTAACAATTATGCTGGAAACACATACGTTAAGAGATTTCCTGGAGAAAAATTTTCACGGCAGTGTGTTCTGCCAAAAAATAAACATATAACCTCTGGCATGATATGGGGCTGCATGTCTGCTGAAGGTGTCGGTAGACTGCATGTTGTATCTGGCATGTTGAATGTAACATTGATGTCCTAAAGGAGAAGATGCCCAGTGGAAAAGAGTTATTTCCTGACAAAACCTTCATCTTTCAAGATGAGAATGCTTAAGTACCTATATAATATTTGCAACGATAAATAAAAAAATATTTGAAAAAAGTGGTTTTAAACTGCTATTTATGTTATTTGTGCAAGTGATGCAGAACTTTTTCATATTTTATGCTTCCAATTGATATTTCGTATTTCGTTTCTGTTTTCCCCGGAATCTTCTAGTAGCGCTGATAAATTCTATGCATATGCTTGGGCAGTAATAATGTTTTCCTCAGCTTCACAACTAATCGCGTTTAAAAAGAGAAATGGTTGGACGAATGGTCTGAAATAGCCTGTGCAGTATTTTAAAAACTACATTCAACAATAGTGTGGTTATTAATAGTAATATAAATATAAAAAGAAATCGAAAGCTTATAAAACAGTAAAATCTGTAAAATATTTATTTACAAAGAATTCTGTGGTGAATCCCCGAAGTAATTTCCAAAACATCCGAAATATGCAAACCAAATCCCGGGATATTCAGTTGCAAATTCCATAGAAATAGCACAGAAAGTGTATTTAATTTTTATGTATAATCGTAGGGTTACAGAGCACCGTTTTTGTAGTTAAATTCTACCAACTAAAATTGGCAGGGAATTCTTGATATAATTTGGTAATAATTTTATAATAGTATATACGTTAACACATTCTTATCAATTCATATTACGGTTAAGTTTTTGAAATGCCTGGCAGTACGTCCTTGAGTGCGGATGTTATTGTTGGTACCCTATTCGAGTATTATGATAAAACCACCAACCGGATTATGTTATGCTGTAAAATGCATTACCTATATCTTAGAAGGTAAAAACCTTCTATAATGTTATTTTTTGCTATATATTTGGTACAATTCTGTTAATACCTCAATTTATGTTTTAAAAAGCATTTTCTACCACCAAATAAGTGAAATTTCCATATTATGCGTAGAACACAATACAGCGAATACAAACACTGTAATGGAATAATGGAAAGGGTAATGGATATAATTTACATTCTTGCTTACTTTATTTCCTTAAAACGCATATTAATAAACAAGTTAAAATTAATAATTACAAAATATTGTTCAATTTATTGAAAATATTATAATATACAGAAGAGAAACATGGCTTAATTTAAACAATATGTGGTGCGTCTCAAAATTAGGTTCTTTCAACTTCAAAATAAGTTCCTTGGGACTGACACAACGGTTTCAGCAACTTTGCTATTTTTCGGGGCAGTGCTGTAAGTCTTTCTTGAAAAGCTGTTCAGATCCCTCGTCCTGGTTTTCAGCAATACGGAAATAGTGTGTCAGGTCAGCCTTGATTTTGGGAAACAAAAAGTGTCATACAGTGCGAAGTAAAAATTGTAGAATGGGTGGGGAAGAGTAAGGATGTTTTTCGGCTCCCTCACAGCCGATGATTTGTGAATCGGCGCATTCTCATGGTGGATAATCCAACTTTTGGTAATTTCAGAGCATACTCATGAAAACCTTCTCCTCAAAGGTTCCAAGTATAAAAATTAGGGTGTACTTTTGTATCGTACCAACGATTCGAAAGGCTCAGGCTCAACGAAGGGTGGTCCCACCGTATACTTCAGATACCCCCGAACTACTGTCATCCCCATTTTAAAAATATCATTCACATTACTTTTAGAACGCACATCGTATGCCAATCTGTAGAAATGCAAAATACGGTAACGTACACAGTGTCCCTTACATAAAATACCATACACATCAATAACGAAAAGTTATTTATACCACAACTCCACATAGCTTATTTATAATTTTTAAAAGTAAGTACTAGATGAAGCCTGCCGTGTAGTCCATATATTTAATCTAATATCTACAAAATCCAATGCTGCATATTTCTCAGACCGTGGTAGTGAATTTAAAAAGAGAAACCCTCTTGCTGTTTCCCCTTTTCTATGCATACGAATTGATGGAGTTGTCTGCTTAGAAAAGAATTGTTTATTCTATCCTTGTTCTTATGAAATTAGTTTGGTTCCTGAAACTTTTATCTAAAGATGTTTCCCACTGATCCTTACGTTCAGCACGATATGAGAAGTCATCTGTCGGCTGTCAAGTCCCAAACCCGAAAGCTGAAAGGTGAAAGATGTAATGAAATTGCTGCTGTTTCGCAAACGGATATCGTGACTGAAAAAAGCTTCGGTTCGCGCTCCTTCTGTTATCACGATAAACTGCCGTCCATTTGCTTATTAACATTAATTATACGAGTCCGCGTTTTATCAAAGAAAATGTATTTGGGATAAATTAACAACCTAGACGAACTGTGGGAAAACTTAATTTTTCCTAATGGGAGTAGCGAACAGTTTCAATTTCAGACGAAAATTAATAAACTTTCATATCTTACATCAAATTTTATTAAAGACGACGTAGTTGAGTTGCTTACACAATAAAATTCGCTATGAGTTGCTTGAATATTTTTATTTTCTGTTATTAGCTTTCTTACCTGTTAATACTGAGTGCTGCGTCATAAGGTGGTTAAATTTTTACCATCCAGGAATGTTATCATCGCGTGTTAGAGCCCAATTTATGCTAAACGTCTCTTATTTTATTAAAACTTGCTCGAGTTTAGCATCCAGCCTATAAATTCTAATTCTGTTTTATAATTCCATTTCAGGTAGCTTCGTGTTGGTCTGGAAGCGCGGTATCGCGGTTTTGACAGCAGGTCCTGTTAAAGTAACGCCAGATCCAAGGGTCCGTCTCCTACCGTCACCAGCTGGCACGTCAAGTTTGCCAGGAATTCCGGGACTTGCAGGGGGCGGCTATAGTTTGGAGCTAAAGGACGTTAGGCCGCAAGATGCAGGAGATTACGTCTGTCAGATTGGCACTATGGAACCCAGGGAAATTACGCACACCCTGGAAATACTAGGTAAGTTATTCCTTGAATTTCTGAGATGATAAAGTGGGTTTATTATTGAATGTTAGAGGGGTTGACGGATACCGAAACAAATGTTCAGTCGCACATAAATTGTGGACTTAATGATGGAGAGAGTTTATTAATGCCTAATATGATACGGTGCTCTCTCTTTGTCGATCTTGATCGCTCAAGCGGAAATATAACTTTTCTGATGTGACCGATGGTTGTTTTGCATGCTCCAATAGTCCTACATGAAACGCTCAAGTTGACGTAATTGCGCTGAAACATCAAAACGAACCCAAATCTTCGATGCCCCGCATTATACGCAACAGAAAACATAGGCAACGCTAAAGGGCTCCTATTACCCTTCGAAGAAATAACTTGACATGTGGAGGTTGTAGAACAAAGCTGAACGAGTGAAATTGCTTCACGAACATATTATGTCGTAATAACAACGTACGTTATATTCCTTTGAGCCTTCAAGTCTGATAGAAAATCTAGTTACTTATCTATCCAACACAGTGCAGGGATGTTCTAGGAACTGTAAAGAAACCAGTTCTACGTTAAGGTATCTACGGAAATGAAACTGCAAAGCTACTGGTATCTTGTTGCAATTTCAATTTTAATTTAATTTTGTTACATTTGTCTTCTCGTCCTTTCTACAAAGACACCAACGTAGGGTATGCCGATAATTTATTGCAAACATAGTTTATGAAGCTACAACAGATACACAGTTATTCAAATTTGTGATTCGCCACTAGGATATAGAAATTGAAGGGAATCCTGAGGTGGAATTTTAATGTAAATCAGTAAATAAAAGCGTAGATAAACCATTTTAAATTTAAAGTTATGAGCAAAAAACAATAACGAATTTCATATAATATATCTGAAAATTGTATAAACATCAAAGCATTTAAAACAATTGCACGGCATTATATCTCCTCTTAATTATGTAGCTTAGTTTTCGGTGTGGCCGCAATAATCGATTTTATTACAGTTCTTCGTTGAATTCAACTATTAGTTCTCTTATCATAAACTTCATCAGCTTCTTCATCATCATCATCATCTTCTTCTTCTTCTTCTTCTTCTTCTTCTTCTTGTTGTTCCTCTTCTTCATCACTTTAATTTATCCATGAAATGTAAACTTTGCATCTGTATCTGGTAAAGCCGATGCTTCGCTGTCTGCTGTTCACCTTCCTGATATTGTTCTATGTTGATATATCAACGTCCAATTCCCTTTCTATACTTTTATTTACGATATCTGTTTGAGACGATTTTCTTATTTTTCTTTCAGCATTCTATCTTTCCTCGTTATTCTTAATATCTTTCATAGAATATCCATCTTGATGATTTCTACTTCCTGTTTAGCTTTCATTTTTATTGTATCTATTGACTGTTCTATAACTCGCCTAATTACATCCTCATATGTCACAAGTATTTATTACACCGCCCACGAATCATAAGAGAGAAAAAACTTAACGTTATTTTGCATTTCTATGGTAAGCAGCTTCCGTTTCACTTATTAGCATTATCAGCATTATTCTAGAACCAACATATTACATTACGTTTCAGTAAACCCTTTTCACAGAAATACATGTAAGCCTCCTCTAATTAAGTATATAAACTACAGAATAAGAACAGGATATTTAAGTTAAGGCTTGCCATTCATCGGGATGCCCTAAACAAGCTCATTTCTAATATTCGTCATAATGAGTTTTATTTATCACTTGTCGTTAATAACCTCGTTACAGTTTCCGCAACTGGATATAAGGAAATGTTTGTTTTACAATTAGGAAGGTATGAATTATACTCCTAAAACCCACTTGGTGACAATATGGTGCAATTTATTCAAAACGCTAGTAATTCTAAAAAACGTTAATTGTAATAGACACAATCAATATATGTATATACCATAAAATCCTTCGTTATGTTGAGTTATTTGACATCAATTTATTTTACTTAAAGTACCTATCACATAGATTTCCCAAATTTTGAAAATCGTAAATAATATACTGCTATTTTATTTTATACGTAGTAATTATATTGCTACGACACAACGTTAATTGGCAAGTCTATGCCGGCGGTACAACCTCATAAACTGCTTTTTCCATACCCCGCGATAAAATGCCTCGTAGCGGCATGTGCTCACTGGTGTCATACATGCCAAATCCTTCAGATAACCCTATAAATAGGAACCGAAGAGCGTTAGATCAGGTGACCTTGGCGGCCAAGCTACAGCATCCCTACGACCATTCACCCGATCTGGAAAATCATTCTACAGCAAACCTCGAACCATGATTCCATAATGGGCTGAAGCACCATCTTGTTGGTACTACATATTTTGTCCAATTATAATTGGAATATTTTCCAATAGTATCTTTATTTAGAAGATGTAGGAAATTTTCAGCATTAGGACATTTTGTTTGGCAGAATAAAACGACCAATTAAATAATCATTTACATTATTCACAGAACCTTAGTTGTGCATTATAATCCTATGGTAATAAGTGTTTCTGTTTTGTTTTTCGAAAAGGATATAGGCCGTTGTTGCGTAATATTCTGTGAGCAGTATACTTTGGTGTGTCTAAAATCCGAGATATACCACGTACGCTTCTCGTAGGCTCTTATTCAATTAAATTTAATACATTTGCTTCAATATTGGGCTGTCACCACCACCTCGTCTTAGACCAACACCTCCTCAATCTCACAGTTCTTGGTCAGTTCGTTTAATAACTGTGTGGTTTGGATGTCTTCTATTTGGATTGCGTTCAGCATATAGCTTTGACGCTACATTAAAATTGCCAACAACCTCTCCAAAAATTCAAATCATGTCAGTGTACGCAGCAAATGTGTATTCCATTAATGCAAGTGAAACGAAATTTACAAAACAACACAGAAAAATGTGTTTGACAACTGTAGATTCGGAACAGCAGTGTCAAATTAAATAGACAGTACTGTCAGTCTTGCTTAAATTATTGTAAGCTTTCATCGATAATATCTATTAGTTTAGCTCTATCGTTAAAGATACGCCTCATTCGAATTTCAAACTTTAAAAGCTGGTGTGAAGAAAGTAGCTTTCGAAAAATAAATATTTTAGCTGTTTTGTGTTCAGTATACACTGCTAAACATCGCTACGAGGGGTTTTATCTCAACTTATGGGATAAGTTGTATATTGCAAATCATTGCTGATGTTAGAATGCAGAGCTTGTTTAAGTCTCTAAGTTGCTACTATGTATATATTTTGCGGAATTTCTTATATTGAAATAATTATTCTATACCTGAGTTGCCCTATATAAAAAATTAATTATCAGAACGAGGTACTACATTAACCTTTATTTTATTATTCCGTTCTTGTTACTTAAATTAAATTTATATTAGTATTGATTAATGCGTGTTATACGATCTTGCTACTTTTCTTTAAAATTAAATTCTCAAGAGCTTCATTATTATTAGACTGTTAAAAGAGCTGTAGCTTTTCAAATCTGTGTAATTTCCGTCGCTCTGTGAAACTTGTACTATGTTTATACATCATAAGTGAAGGCGGCCGTGGGCTACAGGTTAGCGCGTTAGGCTTCTACGCCAAAGGTCCTGGGTTCAATTCCCAGTAGCCGAACATCGGATTTTTAACGGCAGTTCTCCCTCGCAACCCAATGGCAAACCAGCGAGGTATTCTGCCTAATAAATTTTCTCTGGAGTAGAAGTGTTTACACTTCCCGTGGTTTGGAACCCACGTTAAGCTGTAGGTCCTCTATATCTGTGGTACTGTAAACGCGCAACACAGGCATAGGAGAGAAGATCGCTACGTCTCGTAAGAGAGAAGGGAAAATTTTACGCTCATTTTCGAGTTAGTCAAATTTGGATGAAATTTGTAATATAGGAGGTATCCTATTAATCATTTGCACAATTATATATCCCAAAAACTTCTATGTAACCTATGTACCTGTAACCTTTACTATTTGGTATATGGTGATAGTTCAGATGGCAAAGCGTTCGCTTTCTGAGCAAAACGTCGATTATGGTCCACTATTACAACGCAGCGTATAAAAATCTATTGCTGCAACCCACCATACACAGTTCGCCAATCCGGTCGGCAAGCAAGGGAACTCCTGCCGTTCGGATTCGACATTAATCTGTAAGTCCCTCCCTTAGCAGTGGGATCAAGAAGCTATTGATGATGACGTATTAACTTATATCCATAGACATTATTATAGTTTAATCTAGCGGTTCTAAATTTAATCTGATAATCTACACATTCGAAGCATGCGAGGCAAACACATTATCCTTATTGCATATACCACAAAAATTTTCGAAATAAAATTAAAGCCTTTAAGCCTTTCATTTACAAGAGATAGTAAAAGTTGATGAAGCATTAACATTGATATCAAAATCACAAACAAAACTGACCACGTCTATCGTCTCGTCACGCTACAATAATCAGAAATTGCACAAAAATAAACTTTCAACTTCACGCTGTACTTTATAACTGTAGAAAATTGTTAAAGTTGTGCATTAAAGTAGGTCTTACTTTGTTTTAGCCGTCTTTTACAAGCATTTAAAGATTTTAACCATGATATTTCTTTACTTAACTACTATTGCCATCTTGATATTGTATTTGGCTGACGAGATGGCACGAGGTAGTAATGTCATCCCGAGAAATTTTCCTACTCTGCACCGAAATACCTACATTATAATTTTGCATCAAAACATTTCTTCCGCATTGAGAATACGCTGCACTAAATTACAATGGTTGTGGTTAATCACCTCGGTTATTGTATCAAATGTTTTCAAAGCAGGTAGTAGACGCTGCAAGTTTGTTTACCGTTTACGTTTCCTTCTAAGAAGTGATATCAGCCGAGAACAATACACTTCAATAAATTTCACACAGTTTACAGTTTCATAACAGTAATGGAAATGGAACGAATTAATATCCTGACTTTCAATTTTTCTGTAAAACATACCTTGTCTTTGTCATTTACAAATGGCTGACCAACTTCTGTGAATGTTTTAAATAATATTAGGAAATTAATTAACAAGTACCTTCAGTTACAAGGTGCATATATTTTTCTGCAGACTCTTTTACTTTGTAAATACAATATTGGAAATGATGTAAATTGATATATGTGAGAAGCCTCGGAACGTAGACAGTTGTAATCAAAAATTCATACGCGATTTAGTACGTAGGTTGATGCATAAACAAGTTTGAAAATGTTCAAAACAGTGTAATGTGTGTCTGGGAAAAATAGAACGAAATATTTTTCACAGATTGCCTAAATAAAATTGTGCCTTTAATAAAGACTTCTTTTTCATAATATTAGCTTACTAACTGTGTAAAATTAACTGTATTATGTTGTTTTTCTCAAAAAAATCCACACAGTTACAGCAACTAATTACATAAAGGAAAGGAAAACTTGATATTACACTGTTGAATGATTTAATTATAACGCCTCTAGCTGAAATGCAATATGAAAATGCTTTTTAAATCATTTCTGCTTTAAGGTATATCAAATAAACAAACATATGAAGGTTACAATAATACATTTATACAAATTAAAGTTTAAAAATCTACAGGGCATTTAAAATGTAGCTTCAAGATTGCTTCCCCGAACTGCTAATACAAGTGGTTGGTTAAAACTTACATATCGATCATATCCTCCAGCAGAAGTTGAAAATTGGCGAACTTTTCCCATGAATCAAAATATATCAAGGTTGTGGTGATGTCTTAGAAAATAATATACAACGAATTGTTCCCAACGGAACAACAACATAACTTTTGCGATTATATTATATTGTTGGATATACATAGCTTTAACTTTGTTTGTTCCTGTTGATTATTGACCCGTTTATCTAGTATCTCTTTCAGATACATCTTGTATAAGAAGAATAAACCTATGAATCAGATATTTATCCCTTAATGTGAGGTCAACTAGAAGCTGAATTAGAAATACTAGTGGCGTTTAATACAAAATGTCTTCAAATACGAAATAGTTGACATTTATTCCATAATTTCATCCTGACATGGACATGATATGAGAAACTAAAAATTTAATTATTCGGGTAAAAACGTTTTAAAATGATTCTAAAATTGATTTAGCAATCACGGAAACGTTTTAGAAAAGCTTCAAATATCTAACCCAAATGACAACTAACGTTTCGCAAAACGTTCTTTTGGATTGTTTCGGAAACGTTTACGAATGGAGCTAAATGTGATTAAGTCAAACGTTTATGCGACAGTTTGTGAATTTATACAAAACGCAACGGTTTCTGCATGTTTTAGAATAGTTTAGAAATGTCATCAAGTTTAATTATCTGAAACATTGTTATAAAGCGTATGAAACAATTTAGTGAATCAAAGTAAAGTTAAATATTAGTAAATATCAGTTTACGTATCCGTTTCACAAACCCTACGACATATGATTCTGTCAAATATGTCTCTCGCATTTCTATATCATTTTTAATTTAAAACAAAACACGTCACACTGCTGGGCACCGGCCCTCCTTTGCCACGTGCTTCTCTTCAACGCTAAAGTGGAATAGCGAGGAACCTACAGTCCGAACGAGAGAAATTTCATAAAAGGACTTCTTCGGTTCGGTTCTTCTCCACGGTTGCCAATCGGATTGGGGCATTTTGTGTGGTGGTTGCAGCACAATATTTTTGAACGTTGTATGGTAATGCTGGTGAATCGAAACAAAGCCATAATCGAATGCGCTCCAAACACACATAATTCAATATAACGAAGAATAATTAGATCACCATTTAAAAAATGTATTACAACGTTCATTTAATGTACTATACAGGGTGGATCACAAGTAGTGTAAACACCTTTACTGTGTGGTTTCTGAGGTTATTTTGAGTAGAAAATGTCTGTAGAGGAACGTAGATTCTATTCTAATAGCATAATTAATTGAAAAGCATTAATATGAAATGACCTTTAACAGTACAAAACAAAATAGTAACATTTATTTTTTATATCGAATATTAAAAAGGTGCTCTTCGAGCTGGAATTCAGGCCTGATACCAACAAATCAACGAATGATACACTGGAAACGTTACATTGTTGTTACGAATTTCATTTAGCGCATTGATTGATATTGTCAAGTCATCATCATCATTCACAGCCTTTTCATCCCACTACTGGGCATCGGCCTTTTCTCTGCCACGTGATTCTCCTCAGCGCTAAGGTAGAAACACGGGGGTCCTACAGTTTAACGTCGAGCCCGATCGACAGAAATTCCAGAGAAGGTTTCTAGCATTAAGATCCCACGGTTGCAAGCGGGATTGGGAAATTGTGTGTGGTAGGTTGCAGACAAGATTTTTATAAATCTGCATAGTATTGCTTCGGTTTCGAACCTAAGCCAGAATCGACTATTGGTCTACACACAGAGGAAAAAGTAATTGTTCGTATTATATCACTATTTATCCCCAACTGCTTTAGATGACCTAAGCACAAAGATCTCAACAGTTTAAATCTGGAGATCTTGCAGGCCATATGACGCGCCCTCCAAATCCTATCCATCTATCAGGATAATAATGATTTAGCCATACACTCGCTTGTCTTGGAGTAGAGCACCATCATGCTGATACCACATGTCTTGTATATTAACATCTTTTAATATCCCATGAAGCTTTTTCTCTTAAAAGAAACCTGTTTAGTATTCTACATTTAAACGATCGTTTAAAAGTTCGATTTAAAGCAACCAACTGTTGAAAATGTTTTCTCAACGGCCATTTGATATTAAGGATTTAAGTTAATTGTGCCATTAAAACTTTGGTGTCATATAGCTACGTAATTAATTAGAATATGATCTGTGTTTATTATACGGTTTTTTACCTCATCGATCAAATAGCAAAGACGTTTTACATTAATTGTGAAACACTTTGTATATTATATTCGCATGCATATCTATATATCGTATCATATCATACATCTGTAATCTGGTTTAGCACAGTTGGAACGTTTGCGATAAAACTTTTGGGCTCTAATTAATATTTTAAAACAAATATCTAAATATATACGAACGCTAATTATATCACTATACATACTACGTACCATCTTAATGAGGGTAATGATGGAAAAACCTCCTTTGATAAATTATCGAAAGAACAAACGGGGATTCTAACTCAATTCATTATTTAGGTCTTAAATGGAGTTATTTATGGTAAGCGATTTAGTCCTGAAAGCGTTGTTACCGCCATTTTACTTGTCCTTACCAAGGACAGGAAATTGTGCGATGTAAGCCATGGAAACACAAATCATTTCTAGTATTTGCTGAAATACTTACAGACATTTGAGAATGTTCTGAATCTTTATAAACACCTTCTGAATCCTTCATGTCTTCTATTGATTTTTTGAGCTGAGTTTCACACTCCTAAATTAATTTTTTTTATGTAATTGCTTCAATTTCCGTAATTTTTTTCTAAGATTCGTATCAGCCGTCCATTGTCAACGGCTTTAGTAATAACTTATGCTTCACTACGAAGTTATTATTCACAGAATATATTTAGGAAGCCGCACACGGTACCGACCTGACTCGTACGAATATTGAAATTAGGACAGACTATGCAAGAAAAATGCGTTTATATCACGATACACTCTCCTAACAGTCTTAATTACGCATTCGTCACGCACTTCCTAGTAGTTTATAAAATTTAATCTACGGTTACCCGAAATGCAAAACAATTACTATAAAGAGATTTGTAGTTTTAACTGGCAGGAAAAATAGGTATTGAGAGTTTGATTTATCTGATATACAATAGTATTAGTTTCACCCAAAAATTGAGTTTCGGTGTGGCAAGAGTCATAAAATTTTAAATGTCTAGTTGTAGGTGTATTTACAAAAGGTGTTTGAAAATGAAGATTTCTTCTATTTCGTCCTCGTCCTTGTTCAAGTCTCGGTCGCTTCCTCCTTCTTCTTATTCTTCGTCTTCCGCTATGCTTTTCCATAATTTTCTGCCTTTTTTTCCTCGTTTTCTTCCTATTCTTCTTGGCCTTTTTCTTCTTCATCTTCGTTTCATGGTTTTTGTTTTTAAATTAATAAGAAATAGAAGCAATTTGACAACATAGCATAGAGGTTTCTTCTTCTTCGTTTTCGTCTTCGTCTTCATCTTCGTCTTCTGCTTCTCTTCTTCATAATTTTATTTATCGTCGTTGTCTTCCCTTTTTCTTCGTTTTCTTCGTCTTCTTGTTCATCCTTTTCGTCTACTTCTTATGGTTTAGTAATTGTTAACTGATGGTTTTGCTATTCCAATCATTGTCCGCCTGTACAAGTGAATAGCTTACGAGCGTATTCCCATCAATATATCTGTCTACCCTTTGGTGCGTGTATAAAAGATGTTTGAAAGTGGCACATCAATTTTGTAGGAGGGTTCAAAGAAGGACATGAGGTAAAAATTTTTTTTAATGTTAGAGCTAGTGAAAGATGATTGAAATTTTGTAACATATCATAATTGTTTCTTCTTCTTCGTGCTCGTCCTCGTTCTCGTCTTTTCCCTCGTCCTCGTCTTCGTCTTTGCCTCCTCCTCCTTCTTCATATTCTCCGTCTTCTCTTCTTCGTAGTTTCCTTCTTCGTGTTTTTCTTCCTTTTTTACTCGTCTTCTTCCTACGTTTTTTCATCTTTTTCTTATTCATCTTCGTTTTATGATTTTTGTTTTTAAATTAATAAGAGATAGAACCATTTGGCAATATAGCAGAGAGGTTACTTCCTTTTCGTTTTCGTCTTCATCTTCATCTTCGGCTTCGTCTTCTGCTTCTCTTTTTTTCCACTTATCTTCGTTTTCTTCTTATGGTTTAGTACTTGTTAACTGAGGGTTTTACTATTCCAACCATCGTCCGTCCTTCACAGGTGTATTGCTAACGACCGTATAATATAGCATAGAGGTTTCTTCTTCTTCGTTTTCGTCTTCATCTTTGTCTTCTGCTTCTCTTCTTCATCATTTTCTTCCACTTTTCTTCGTTTTCTTCGTCTTCTTCTTATGGTTTCGTTTTTGTTGACTGAGAGTTTTATTATTCCAACCATTGTCCGTCCTGTACAAGTGCATTGCTTACGATCATACGGTCGTAAGCAATGCACTTGGGTATACACCCATCATTATATCTGTCTACCCTTTGGTGTGCTTATAAAATATGTTTGAAAATGGCACATAAACTTTGTAGAACGGTTCAAAGAAGAAAGTGCGTTAAAATTTTTTTTTAATATTTGTACTGATAGGAGATGAAAGAAATTTGGTAACATAACATAAAGGTTTCTTTTGTTTCGTTTTCGTCTTCGTCCTGACCTTGCTCCACGTCATCGTCCTCATCTTTGTCCTCGTCCTCGTATTCGTCTTCCTCTTCTTTATAATTTTATTTTTAATCTGATTTTCCTTCGTCTTCTACTTATGGTTTTGTAATTGCTAAGTGGGAGTTTTACTATTCCAACTATTGTCTGTCTTGTACAAGTATATTGCTTCCAACCGTATTTCCATCATTATATCTGTCTACTCATTGGTGTGCGTATAAAATATGTTTGTAAATAGGGCATAAACTTTGTATGAGGGTTCAGAGAAGACGGTCGTATAAAATTTTTTTATTTTTTTTAAACTAGTAAGGGGTGAAAATAATTTGGCAACATACATAAAGGTTTCCTTTTTCTTCGTATTCGTCTTCGCCCTGACCTTTGTTATCGTTCTCATTTTTGTCTTCGTAGTCGTCCTCGGCTTCGACTTTATCTTTGTCATCTTCTTCTTCGTCTTTCGCTTTTCTTCTTTATAATTTTGACTTCGTCTTTTACTTCTTTTGGTTTTGTAATTGTTAACTGGGAGATTTGCTATTCCAACGATTGTCTGTCCTGTACGAGTGTATTGCTTACAACCGTATTTGCATCATTATATCTGTTTGTGTGTTTACCCTCTGGTGTGCGTATAAACAAAGTTTGAAAATCGGTCACAAACTTTGTAGGACAGTTCAAAAAAGAAGCAGAATTTTTCTTATTTTTTAACTAACAAGGAATTAAAGCAATTTGTAATTATTAACTAGGTGTTTTAGTATTCCAACCATTGTCCGCTCTGTTCGAATATATGACTTACAACCGTAGTTCCATCTTTATGCCTCTTTGTTTGATTCTGTTCATGGATAACTACGCTTCCTTCTCTCCTGTGGCATCTCTGTCATCGCCCTCTTAGGCGGTACCTTTTTTACCATGCTTTGGAAACTTTATTCTCATTTCTTAGATATCTGATTGTTGAAACCACAACAAACCTTATCATCAATGTATTTTGTAGTTATGTATGCTTAGAGAAGAAACTTATAACATAATTTGTAAAATATGTTTTTTCGAGGTTTCGACATAGACTGTTCTTCCAACTTCTACTGCTTCAAGCGAAATTCAGCAAACTAAATATTAATGTTATTACACAATTAACAAACTTTGTTGTTGGACGCAATCACATCTTTATTATCCAAAGATAATGTCGCCTTCAAGTGGATTTTTAAAATTATTCAAAAATCTGAAGATACTTTTCAGAAAATCACAATAATTTAACGATGATTCTGTCAAATTCCTAAATAACAGTTATAACAGATAAATAATAAATATATGATATAAAGCCTCCTAGTACCAAATTAATAATTTGTAAAATACTTCTTTGGGCTTAAATTAAATTTCTTTTTTTTTGTTTTTCTTAACATTTGTATTTTGAGTACCGCTAATAAAGAATATTTTAAATTTTGTAAAATGACAGGCGGCCAGAAATTTTGAAACCTTATAGGTACTCGTTTATTCAAAATTCGCCACTAAATTTAAAAAACCGAACTTTGTAATAACTACATATTTTGTATTTTTGAAAATTGCACTACTGTAAATTTTGAAGTTCAGAATACTCCTCATCGAACCTGTCCATTTTTATAGTACGTAATGTAACTCCCGCTCGACTCTAAGTTAACTATTCTACCCTCCTCGTTATATTTCGCTTTTGTGTATAATTACCATTATAGCCCGATAGAAAAAAATAGAGAAGCAGGTACCTATAAGCGTGCGTTATTATTTGGCAACATTCTGCTAGCTGATTTTTGAAAGGTGTGACTGTTGAACACAATTATAATATCTGTGGTCTATGAAAAATGTGGCGTTCATTAGGGTTCTTTAATACAATAATTAACTTTAATTTGCATTTGAATTCCATCAAAAAAGCAGTGAAAAATTTCTTGCAATTTTGACATTTCCAGTTTGTCAGTAGGAAAGATACATTTTGCCGAGAGAATACCACAAGATATTTCGCTTTATACGTTAAACTTTTAGTTTGAATGGTAGCTTCGTGCTTGGTAATTGACATCATAACATTACTCCACCTTTAGTGTCGCGATTATTGTTAGTATCATTTGTTCCAGTCGTTCTACTTCAAGGAAAACAAGTTTGAGTTACACGATAAAAGTTTGCCCTACAGAAAACAAAACCCTCTATGGTAGTTGTTAAGACAATTGAACGGATAAATTAATTTAAGTATTATTATAATGTAATATTGAAATTTTTTGCAAGTTGAAGGTAAATAGAAATGCGTGTCTTTGAAAAACGTTATATACTACTAATACAACTTTATATACGAGTTGAGTAATCAGTTATACTTAGTTTTAACTTCAAAGTGACAATCGCAGTTTACTCTAACTTCTTCTTTTCCGATCACACAGTATAAGATGCAACTACAACAAAATTAAAATTTAATGATTAATATCAGAACAAGTTACATTTTTGATTACAAAAGTAGGAAGTTCAGACATGCGGGATTTCTATTTAAAATTTATTACAACTGAATAAACACATTCATCAAATATTTCCTCCAATTTAGATTTGTCCATTACACCCTCAATTTTTGATTTCCCAAAGCCGTCTTTTGATACTACACACAATACCCCGTTTTACACCAATTTTTACAGAACTGATAATATACATCCTTCCCAACAGTGAAATTTCCTGTGAATTTCCGATTAAACCATCCGGATTCACTATAATCCCAGATTAACAGTAATAAAGCGAAATGTCAATTCCTGATTTTGACACCCTAATC
>JABXWE010021179.1:0-28633 GCA_014611495.1 Limonius californicus | reverse complement strand
TGTTCCACCAAGACAACGCTCCCGATCACAAGAGCTGTGTTTCTATGGCTGCTATCCACACTGCTGGATTTGAACAATCCCCATATTCGCCAGATCTATCCCCCAGTGACTTTCACCTGTTCCCCAAATTAAAAGAACATCTTCGCGGAACTCATTTTTGGAACTATGAAGAGGTGATGGCTGCTGTGAATGAGTGGTTTGCAGTACATGACAAAGAGTTTTTGCTAAAGGCATTCAAGCTCTGCCTCATCGTTATACTAAGTGTATTAGCCTTTTAGGGGAATATGTTGGGAATTAAAGTTGTTTCAAATGCTTAAGTCAAGTTTGCTTTTGTATGAGGGACAATAAATGATAAACCACATGTCATTCAAGTTGCACCATGTTCTCGCAGAAAAAAAAAACAGATAAAATTATCTGACGAAAAACGGTATGCAGTTCTTTTTCATCGCAGTGAAGGAACTTTCACCTTCACCTTTCAATTGTCCAAGTTATTTGCTTCTATATCAGGCACAATAAATGATGAACCACCCTTGTACAGTGATTTTGTTAAAGTTGTTTACAGAATGATATTTTTTATCTCAGAAAGAAAATCTGTATTATATTTACAAGCAGAACTATTTTGTTTTCACCGTGAAATTGGAGCTCAGATTACAATCAAGAAGAGATTTTGTCCATCACCGAAGTTTTCCAGTACAGATTTTAAAGTAAAAGCTTCCGTCGACAGGTTTTATGAACAAAGGATCTTGGAAATCCTTGTTCTGAACAAACTAATGAAGTAATTTTCAAGCACTGAAACCAAGTAACGAAGTTATATATATTAAAAGTGATATGAAACTGTTGGGCATTAATATAGAACTGGATTGTTTCTATGAATTATAGAATTGCTGTACTTATTTTTCACTTTTATATACCCTAGCTATTGGGAAATTACTGACTGCTAGTCGTAAACACGATCTCCAATTTCGAAACTAGGATGTTATAGAGGACGCTAATAACAATTAAATGTTATTTTCAAACTTTCTATACTCAAAATTATAGTAATTTATTTTTCTGATAATTCCACTGTTAACATCCTTTTACTCATAATCCGTGAATTCAACTGACTTAAACTTTATTATATTTAATAGTCCTTAAGCATTAGAATTATAGTTACACTACATTACTTGAAAAACTGACGAGTTGTATATCGCACAAGCGCGCCTTTAATTGAAGGCGCCATTTAGCTGACTCTTTGTTTAATAAAATTCAAGTTTTAATTTTATTTGAAGGATAAGTTTACGGTGTGAAATATTCCGTACAGTAAATACTGTAGCGGACCGCATTTGCTATTATGTTTATATTATTACAGAAAAATGCACTTTGGGACGTTATGCTTATAATTTTAATTTTTAATCTATACTCGCGTATATATTTCATGCTAATTGATTTTCGTGGCGTTCGAAAGTCACACGCTTCATTTATCTTGGTCTTAACACGTATTTATTTTTTGTAAAGGGTCTGTCCTTTATGAGTAGACCTACTTTATGAGGTCTATAAATAAAATAAACCTCAACTTTCATATAGGTACAATGAATGGAATTATACAACAACTACACATTCTACAGTTGAACGCTATAATTCCATATTTACAATATTTGTTCGCAGCGTCTTTCTTTCAGGTATTTCTTGCAGGTAAATAGATTAACAATGACTTCGAATTAGTCAATCTCAAGTACGTAGGATATGATATGGCAGCCGTCTTTGGTGTGGTCTGTTGTTGTGATAAATGTGTCAGTTCAGGCCATAACCTTTCTAAATTATTACTTGTTTTTGATGAGTACTCTCAGGGGTGCCAGTCCCCGCATGGACGTGTTAATTTTATACTAAATTATGGGGGTTATTTATTGGTTTGGGCCTTCGGATTTTTAACAGATAAATAGCTTGTTTTTACGAAAAGTATTAGTTCCAAAATTGGTGGGGCCATAAAATTCGTGTTGTTCTTAAAAATAGGGTGCACGTGCAGTGGGTTCTCACGATCTAGCACCTGTTTTTGGCCTATAAAAGCATAAGTAAGTTGTCATGAAAAGATCATTCTTGATTCAACCATCAAGAAACACTACCAAAACAAAAACCCAATCCTTCCCCTGTATATTGCGCTGGAGGAATCTCGGCAGCAGCTGCAGGTATCCAATCATCACCCTGTATATTGCGCTGGAGGAAACTCGGCAGCAGCTGCAGGTATCCAATCATCACCCTGTATATTGCGCTGGAGGAAACTCGGCAGCAGCTGCAGGTATCCAATCATCACCCTGTATATTGCGCTGGAGGAAACTCGGCAGCAGCTGCAGGTATCCAATCATTCCCCTGTATATTGCGCTGGAGGAAACTCGGCAGCAGCTGCAGGTATCCAATTATTCCCCTGTATATTGCGCTAGAGGAAACTCGGCAGCAGCTGCAGGTATCCAACCATTCCCCTGTATGTCCCTTTCACTATTCAGCGTTTCTTCTTTGTTGGGTTAAATTGGGTTCTATACGCCCAATCTAATATCTTCGTACTTGAGATCACGTCGCACTACCTCGGCTAAGATTTGCTGCAGTTTCCTAGCCTGAACAGGTGAATACCGGAGGTAGCTAAATTGCACTGTCTGCAGTTAAATATTGACGTTAATAAAAGTGTTAAACCTCTCTGGTGTTTTATTTCACGTATTTAGCTCAACTACTTTAGATCCGAACCTAAGACGATCACGAAGAATCACGACGAATAAAAGCTATACACAACACAAGGCTCCGTACGCTACACTACCTAAAACCACCGTTCTGTAACGACTCCCAGTTCTAGGAAGATTCGGCAATAACCATAAATATAGTTTAGTAGACAACAAAGTTATTATTTTATCCACGTTTTCTAAAACATTTTATTAATACATACAAGAACATTTAATACAAAAACACTATTTCTACATTTGCATCATACTTTTACGTTTTCATGTTTTTATGAGTGTTAAATTATTATTAAATTAAATTAGTTCTCCTAATATAAAGTGGATTTTGATGTATCCGTTTAATATTAAACATTTAAATGTTTGCAATATTTACACGGGAGTGTAAAATACAGTTTCTATAAAATAAACTCCGATTGGGTGCTTTGTCATGCAGTATTCAAGGCGCTACACATTGAAACACCCGACGTAGTTGCCGGTGTTTAACATCTCAGGGTCAGTAGTGTTTACCACTGTCAACTCTATTTATTAGCATTTTTATAGAAAATAACACAATACAATTATGGTTAACTTATACTTTTAAAGAATCGAAATATCCGGTAAAACATTGCTTTGTTTTAGAATGCGAAACAAACCAAGGATGTGCTTCTGCGCGCTTGATCCAAGCGGTAATATTTGGATAGGTTTTTGAACCCACCTTGACATAATAATCCAAACATGACGAGTTGACAATATTAGAAAAATGTTTCTCTTAAAACTGATACACATATTTACAACAACGGTTTTCAGGGGAGGATATAACGATCCTGACTCGAAGTGCAGCCTGTTATCGACTATAGCTCTCTTTCGAAAATCCTTTGGATACAAAGAGTCATCTTTTCCATACTTCCGGACAAGATAAGCATTAATTGCATGGCTGTCCCAGATTACGAAACCGTCATCGTCCACCAAAGTGGGCACCGTGTGTTGGGGGTTCATCTAAGGGATATTGTTAAATTTAAAAACAATTTTAGTTATGAGATACCATAATTAAGGCGTAGAGGTAAAGCTTCATTACATATTTTATTTGGGCTTATTATACAAAATTTTTATTTAAGTATTTCGTTCAACTGTAGTAAGGAAACAGGACAGTGTTGTTTAGATCGGATTATCTTTCGGAAAATGATACCCAACAAGTATTCTTGACTGCTGCATATAATTTGGAATTTTTGTAAAAACTAGCATACCGAATTCTTCATACATTTCAGTAAGTGCACCCGAACAAACATATTTAAAATTACCTTCAGTCAGATTGCTTCTTAAACTATAATTTAATTTGATATTGTTGTAATATGCCTCATTGGGTTTTGGAAATTTAGGTTATTAAATAGGTAGTTTAAGTAAGAATGATTTTATTCAATAATTAAGACTTGGAACTTCTCACGGTATTAGAAATGCCGACTGTCCTATTTAATTACCCTAACCCAAGCGGCGGGCCAACGTATTGACCTGCTAGTATTGAAGTATTATGTTACAATACTTCTAACACATGTATCAGTTAAGCTGTAAGATTTGCATTATAGCACGTATATTCTGCCTGGCGGTGAAACCAAAGGCAATTATGTAATGTAGCTGGCCTGGCGGTAAAACAAAAGGCGATTATGTTAACCAATAGGGTGGCAGCTTGTTGTCAACCCTGCCAATTATGTTAGGAAGCTAAGTTTTCTTTATACTGAAGTTAAAAAGTAGTGGCAGTTGAATTAAGATCATCAACGAAGCTACATCTAAATTATAGTTACAAGATATGTATATTATGTGAATAAATTGTACAAACAAGATGGATCGAGTTTATTAATTCTATCCCCTAATTACTTGGCTGCAATAAAGTAACCCGACTGAAGAACGTGTGCAACGAAGGTGTTAAGTATTTAACGGGCCAGTTCGTATAGCAAAACACAACAGTTCTACCTGTAAAAACATATAGGCTAAAGACAATGAGAGAGCTTAGAGAGTGATGGAGTGATGCTAGTCATTAATGTGAGAGACTAAATAAAAAAAAATCCCGTTATCATGCATCGAGTACCCCAACTCAAATTGCACTAAACTGGATACCTTACCAGAGAGGAGACAAACTGCTGGACATCAAAACTAGTCAGATAGAGACTAAGAGTAGGGAGACCATCCCCAAGATGTTGGGAAATATCTAGTAAAAACGGGTTGGAACAGGCGCAAATCAGAGGGCATGGAAAGAAACGGAGAGGCTACCGTACACAAGTAGACGGACAACAGGTGACAGGCAAGAAATCTGACTATTTATTTTTACCATAAATAACCAAAACAATAACCCACTACGATTTATTGTTGTGGTGTTTCCCAGAATATAAATATATTTCACCGTTGATCTAAACTATAAAACAACAGGTTAGCAACAAAAATGATAAAATCTAATTCAGATAAAAAATAACATGACACAATGCATTAATCAGCTAAATATGATAGCAATCATTGAAAGAAATAACACAGGCTTACAAACATTTTAAAATAAATACTATCGTCATGATTCGTATTTATTTTTAGATAATTATATGTTGTAACTAATCACGTATATCATCTTAGATATAAATCTACAGTCTATTTATTTTATTATCTGGTACACATATTAAAAAATCAAAGTCATCTCCACATATTCATCACTTGAGTACAGTAGAATTCTTGTATGATGTATTATTGAAATGCATGTATTTATTTTGGAAGGAAAATTATTGAAATGTAAATGTTTATTAATTCAAATTCCAAATAGTATTTGTAATACGTTTATCCGTAAATGTCGATACGCTGACATCATAGAACAACATAGAACAACGAAAAATATAGGACTCAAGTATAGTTGCAAATCGAGCAACTTTTGTGCGATTCGGTTCATCTTGGAACACCCAAACAGTGGATTGTTGCTTAGTTTCCGATTCATACGGATATATCAAGTTTCGTTATCTGTTGCGATATTGTATACGGATTTTCCAGTTCCTCGGTCGAATTTTGTGAGGATTTACCACGGTCTTTATACTACTACGGTTACCTCATAACCCTGCTTGTAGGCGACACGATACAAGCGAGCAGGGGGAAAGCCTACGTCACTCGGCGACTTTATGCAGCAGCCGGTCGTAGTATAGTGTGTACAGACTACTGTTGTTATCATATTATTCCACGATATTTACGTGTAGCAAAAATTTTATAGGTAAAGTGCATTAGTCTATTGAAGTAGCTAAATGACGGGGTGTCGTTGTACTGTTGCTACATGCAACAACAGTTTGGAAAAAACCAGGAAAGATGGACAAAATGTGTCTTATCATAGTTTTCCGAAAAATGCAGAAATTAGAGCAATTTGGGTACAAAAATGCCACCGTGACGGTAAATGGAATCCTAGTAGTTGCCGTATTTGTTCAATACACTTTACAGAGGACGATTATGAAGTGGATAAAATAGCAAAAATGCTTAATGTTCCTGCCAAAAGAAAAGTTTTAAAAGAAACGGGTAAACACATTTTTATAAACTTATTATTTTTAACATGTTTAATTGGGAAATTACTTTAATTGCATGTGCTATATCTTCATTTTGAACTTATAAATGTATAATATCATAAGAGTACGAATTTAAAATGTTCCGTTACTAATATAATAATGGGCAAATGGTACTTTTTTATATTTCATACAAATATTTTCTTTTTTTCATCTTTTTAGCTATACCTTCACTGCACTTATTTGAGGTATCTGAAGTTTCATCTTCATCGATTAATCGCACACAACGATTGAATAAAAGAAAAGATAAATCTGTAGTTCGCGATCTATTGGACGAATCTCGACAACAAGAACCATTTAACAAATACAGTGACAAATTTACCCAAACTGACGATTTTAAATATGTTAAACTTGAAATGAAGTATAACAAATTATTAACTGAACATGAAAATATGCTGCTTGAAAAAGATGAAGTGATAACTCGACTACATCAGCAAGTAGAAGACTTGAAGAAAAAAGTGTTATTATTGAATAATGCAATAAAGAAATCGCAACATTTGCACCAGACACAACAGAGCTATCAGAAAGGGAAGATGTTTTGACAGGCTTTTTTACCAATAATCAAATTAATTTACTATTAAGGAGGAAAAAAAAGGTTGTTTGGACTTCAGATGAAATTTCAATTGCCTTTACGATTAGGTACTTTAGTAAGCGATGCTATATGTACTTGCGATCATCTCTAAAATATCCATTGCCTTCAATTTCTTCACTACAAAGGTGGTCCTCCAAAATTAATCTTCGGCAGGGTTTACTTCGGGATGTGTTACGAATAATGAATATTGCTGGCAAGTGTATGACTGATTTTGAACGAGAAACTGTATTGAATTTTGATGAAATGAAAATATGTACCCTATACGAATATGATAAAATGAATGATGAAGTTGTCGGTCCACATAAGCAGATGCAAGTGGTAATGGCACGCGGACTGTTTTCGAATTGGAAGCAGCCGATTTTCATAGATTTCGATCAAAAAATGACCCCAAAAATACTATTGCATATAATTAAGAAATTAGATGAAATTAATTACAATGTAACCGCATGTGTTTCGGACTGTGGTGGCGGCAATCAGGGGCTTTGGAAGGAAATGGGTATAACAATAAATGAGACACATTTTTCCCATCCTGTAACTAACAGAAATGTTTATTTCTTCGCCGACACCCCCCATTTATTAAAGTTAACTAGAAATTGGCTTCTAGATACGGGCTTCATCTTAGAGGACGGTGTGTCTGTAATAAATAAAGAACCTTTAAATATTCTAGTTGCGGGTGCAAATAGCGAAATTAATTCTTGTTATAAATTAAGGCAGGACCATATAGTTTGTGAAAAAACCCAAAGACAAAACGTACAATTAGCCGCCGAGTTATTATCGCACACAACTGCTACAGCCCTGAAACATTATGACTTTGGTAAGGCAGGTAAAAGTGCAGCTGATTTAGGAACATTCATTGAAAAAGTTAACGCTTGGTTCGATTTAATGAATTCTTACTGTATCGGTTCTTTATTGCCTTCTAAGAAACCATATGGGTTGGACATCCAAAACAAAATGAAATCTTGGATGAAGTTTATAGTATGTTTCTCAATATGAGGTGTACATCGAAATTAAGTTTACAAGTATTTCAAAAAGGTGTTTTGTTATCGATCAATTCTTTAAAAGCCCTCTTTATGGACATGAATGTAACTTACAACGCCAAATACATATTAACACACCGTGTAAATCAAGATTGTTTAGAAAATTTTTTCTCTCAAATTAGAACAAGAGGCGGACTTCACGATCACCCATCACCATTAAACGCTATATACAGAATTAGAATAATTACTCTAGGTAAAAATCCAGGAATGGTACAAAATAATTTAAACACTAAAGATAGTTCTACGGATGAATATGTTTTAGCAAAAGTTTTGGCAACGTCGCAAGTTCGCGTAAATGTGGACGAATCAGAAGGAAACACTAATTCGGAATTGCGTAAAAATTCTGAAAATCAGCCGGACATTTCAGATGTGGAAAGCATCTCATCAACTGCATCGTCTAATCAGACAACAATTGCGTTAATGCCTGAAACAGAGGCGGATGGCTTAATATATTTAGCCGGTTGGATTGCTAGGAAATTTAAAAACAAATATCCAAATATGGGAAATTACACGAAAAATTGCTCTGAATCAGTACCATCCAATTTCCCTTCGTGGTTACAGCATTTGTCTTTCGGTGGTCTCACAGTGCCTTCAAATAAGTGGTTACGCCAATGTAAATATTTAGATGCTTATTATAAAAAAGTTAACGGTGAAGCTTTTAAAAAAATTAAAAATCTCACTAAGAAGATGACAAAAAAACTACTGGAAAGAAAAACGGATATCCCGGAAGAGGTAATCAAATGTTTTTTTCAGCAGCGCACCTATATTCGAATTAAATACTTAAATAACAAAAATAAACTAAACATGGTTAGCCGAAAAAATTGTTAAATAAACATTACTATTTTTAGCGATTTATTTTATATTAAATATGTATTCTTTTAATAAAAACAACGATTTCTTTTATTGATTCATGTTCGTGGTTTTATTTTAATTTCAAAATACTATTAGCAATGGTAAAGTAAGAAATATGCACCTGCTTACATTTAAATCAAATATATATAGATCTGTGCATTGATACAGTTTAATAGAATAACTACGAAGTCGCATTTTATGTCAATGCAATTATATTTTCCCATAGCAATACTCGAACAGGTGGATTAGAAGTCGCAGCGCGACGTCACAGGGTACTGGCCAATCAGCGAGCACTAAGGCGATAGGGTAACCGTAGTAGTATAAAGACCGTGAGGATTTACAAGAATTAACACGAGTCTTTTTTGAGCTTCGCTCAATTTATGCAGAATCCACTGAAACTCTCTAAACATCCTATTAGTCTCATTAGTGCTTCGCACTAAATAACCAAAAAATAAAAATGTTCCTATAAACATTAGTCTGAAAATGCTTTGTTTGTAGAGTTACAGCCTTCTAAAGTAAGGCTTGTCCGTTGCACACTATCTTTAGTATATCGCTGAAACTGTAGTTAATATAACAGGAATGACGAATGCAGACACACAGAGACAACTGCATTAACATCACGTCTTTAGTTTTGTCTGTCTTTTGGCAACAGCTTATGCTCAGATTTGTATTGATATAATCTTTTATTATTTATATGTTTGCACTATTTGTGTTATTAATAAATGAATTTTCTGAAATACTTGTATAATAGGTAAAAACTAAACCATAACTTGAGAGTTTTCTAGGATCCTATTCTAGCATAATATATTATAGCAGATTAAAAAGTTAGTAGTAAATAAATCACACATTTAAATAAAACATACCGGATAAATGGTATCACAAATACTACCATAAGCCTAGCAATGCATTCTTGATTTAAAGATCAAACAATTTATAAAATCCTACATTTCAACGCTATGGCGGGGTTTAAAAATTTTATTTTGCACGTGCAAATGCATCAAAAAGAGTAAAATATTATAAAAGATACAAATTAAAATGTTACTGTATGTTCGGTGTTCCATTTATTTTCAAAAATAAATACAATGAAGTCATTAGGTTTAATATTATCATCGTGCAACGACACTTTTCGTTTAAGCAATCAAATATATCTTAACACAGAATTCATTTGATCAATAAGAATATTATTAAGCATCATCTTAAATTCGCACATTTTCTGTATGATGTGTAGAACTTAATTATTTTATTAGTTTTCATTGACCACCGTCGAACGTCTGCTTCTCCTTGGATAACAATGTGGCCGACATTCAATTTAGGAAGAATACCATAGAAAGAGTAGGCATTAAACTCTACGGTTATCAAAGCCGGATTTAGACATAGGTGTAGCGGATTTCAGTAATACAGTGCTAAATAAATATGCTCAATTGCAAAAGTCTACATTCAAATCACAAAACACGAATCGAACCAAATTAACTCATTATACTGCAGCTGGACTGTAGATGCATACTTCGGTGAAACGAATAAAAAGTTACCCATGTAAAAATCCAATAGTTCCATATAATGTTAAAAAGTTGCTACCAACATCTCGGAAACCGCCATTTTGAATTTTATTTTGACATCATTTGCACGTGTGACTAATCTACTCAATTATCTTTTACATGAAAAATGTTTTCATATGGTTTATAATTACGGAGATATTTGACTGTAAATAAAATAGCGATTTTCAGAAAATTTGTCGAAACCGCGATTGCCGCAGTAGAGATAATTGCATTGTTCCGTACTTTTGTTAAACCCTGTATACAGATTTGAGTAGTACAGTCAGATCAGAAAAAACTATAAAATAGCAGGTTGCCCTACTGAGCAATAGGAATAGTTTAAAAATTTATATACCTGTAGATAGTTCATTTAAGTAAAAAATATATATACAATGGGAAGCAATCTTACTCCCGAGACTACTACTAGAAAAAATATTGTTACTAATTCTTCTTCTTTTTGCGACTAACTGTTTTACCTTCTCTTGTGCCACCTAATCTTTGTAGCAGAGCAAGAAACAATTGGCAAGTATGTGTAGGGTTTAAACCAAGGTGCGTCGAGTATACACTGCGTAAATATTAGTATAAAGCCGGTCCCAGACACATCGCAAATATTCACAAGTGCGATTATTTACGAGTATAGCCAATGTCCAGTCCTACCTCCCACACGCCTCGTAGATACTTGTACAATTAACATTCGGGAGTGCTTGTGATTCAGACTCGTTATTAATCGCGAGGTTCCACGAGCTACTCAAAATATTCGCGAGCGTCGTAAATATATCCATCGCGTGGTACTGCTACGCAATAACTAAAAATAAACTCAAGGAACAAAGCAATCGTAAGTATACACGAGTAATCGCAATGGTTCACGAATAGTCTGGGAGCTCCACGGCGAGTGCGATTACCAGGAAGAACGTATTTAATTTTCCTTTGACTCGTGTTGTATTTACCGACAACCGATGGAAACAGCCCGAGTGCGAGTACGAGCATACACGTAGTGCAAATGCCTTGCCCCACACTACTCGCGAATGCCTATATTTGCGAATATTCGCAATGTGTCTGGGACCGGCTTAATATATAGCTACTCAACGGACCTTGGGTTTAAACCCCATACTTGCCAATGCCTGATGGAGAAATTTGCTTGCCGAGTTGCAGTAGTAATACAGTAGTAAATAGATTTCCAACTCAATAAGGCTCAATATTTAAATGACAGCACGGTCAAAATTTTCCCATTTTCGCTATACCCCAATGGATTTTGTACCAGCTGGACTTTATAAATAGATATCATTAATATCAGAAAAGAACAATAAAACTTGACATTTTGCCCTACTGATAAACAGGACAGTATAATAAAAATACACTTAAAGTATGGATCGTTTATTTAATAAAAAAATATTTACAACGGGATACATTCTTACTATCGATGCTACTACTAGAAAATATTAATTACTAATTCTTCTTCTTTGAGTGGCTAACTTTTTTATCTCCTTTTTTGCAACATAGTCTTTTAAGCACAGCACAAGACACTAGCAACGAAATTAACAATGCTGCACCCACAACAGCCACTACATCCAGCAGCAAATACTGATACCACACTAATTTTAGCGCCGCCGTTCTCAGGTGGGGAGCTCCTTGATGTCGTAGCACGTACTCTAACCAAAATACGGCTTTATCCAGCGGTTTCATAGGTTGATCGTGCATGATCTTCGATCTTTTCTTCGCATTTTCAGAATACCTGTAAATTTCCCATGTAAATACGAGTATAATTCTATTTAAGAGCAAAAGCTTACTTAGGATTGCTTAATATTTCTTTTAAAGCAACACTTAGAGATTCTTCGGTCACGGTTTTATAAGGAACTCCAATTCCATATCCGGCAATTTCTGCGTTTGCCACGTTCATCTGTTGGTCTCCAAATACAGGAATTCCAACAACAGGTACGCCATGATAAATTGTTTCGATTGTGCTTAGCAATCCTCCATGAGTTATAAACAATTTAACGTTAGGGTGCGCTGGAAGGAAAACAAATATGTTTAATGATGACGCATGGATATATTCAAAATGGTAGAACAACAACAAATTGGAAATAGTAGTTTTTTAAATTTGTTCTCGAGACGATATATTGTAATGTTGGGTACTCACTGTTTGAGAACCTCTGACAATTAGAGTAATAGCTCCGCAATTGTGCTCTAAACAAACTAAAAATAAAAATTATCTTGGCATTGTTCTATTGACAACGCTCGAGTCCTTGAAAATAATAAGAATTCATTTAGTTTTTAAGTAATTTATTAAAGCTTTAATTTGATGTACCAGGGACACCTAATTGGTTTCTATAAATATTATACAGGGTGGCGCGTTTGGATCTGTTGTTTTTGGAATGTGTAGTACATTCGAAGGGGACGTGGTGGGAAGTCCCTGAACGTTTCATTGTGTTCTCGACAGCGGGAAGTGTAGTAAACATGGCTACCTAGTTCGTTGAGCATCGCGTATTCGCGCTAGAACAGTTTTTGCGAAATAACGAGTCCATAGTTGCAGTGACCCGCGCCTTTCGCCAGCACTTCAACATTCCAGTGCGTGGTGCGGTTCATCTCGTAACTCGATATTGGAATGGGTGAATCTTTTTCGCACAACTGGTTCATGTAAGCCACAATTTAAGGGTAGACGAATTACGGTTCGCACACCTGAGAATGTGGAGCGTGTGAGACGAGATGTTACTGCAAGCCCAAACCGCTCAACCAGACGTCGTGGTCAAGCTCTTGGGATGTCACGTCGGAGTCTCCAAAGAATTCTCAACGAAGACTTGAAATTCCACCCATATAAAATCATGGTTATGTAGAAGCTGCTCCCAACAGACTATCGACAAACGCTTCGGTTTAGCCAGCGCATGTTGGAGATTTTGGAAGAAGAAGAAGACGTGCTTCCCATGCTGTCAGACAAAGCTCATTTTCATTTGGATGGGTCGGTGAACAAGCAGAATTTCCGTTATTGGGCTGACGAAAACCCAAGAAAAGTACAGCAACTGCCTCTCCATAGTAATAAGGTAACAGTTTGGCGTGGGGTTTCCAAGGTGGGCATAATCGGGCCTTACTTTTTTGAAACTGAACGCGAGGAGGCGGTCACGGTTACTTCCCAGCGTTATGTCACCATGATAGAAGAATTTCTGAGGCCACACCTGGAAGAAAATGAATACGACACCGAAACAATGTGGTTCCAACAGGATGGAGCCACTCCACATACGGCTAGAGTATCCACGCAGGCCGTTAACACTCTGTTTCCTGGACATGTGATCTCGCGCAACGGAGATGTCCCTTGGTCACCTCGCTCGCCGGACCTAACGGTGTGTGATTATTTTTTATGGGGCTATTGTCTAGTCACTTTCGTGTTTACTAATTTATGCAGTTATTTAAAGTGTAGGACCAAGAATGAATACTCAAGGCTTATATCTTGTTAATGAATATTGAAGTACTGTTTCGTGTTCGTCGTTCAATCAAATTTACTCAATATTTCTTACGAATTTTGTATAAAAGAATATATCTAGATACCTATCATGTAGAGTTTTGATGGTTTGATTCACCTTTTGTAGTTCTTACCTAGAATATCCTGTTGTGGTAACCATTTGCCCAGCTTTACATTTGGTGGTTGCCCAGGAAGAGTTTCATCTTCCCATTTCCATAGAATTTTTTGTTTCAGTTTGGAAAATACTTTCAAAATGGCATCGCGTTTTTCCTGTGGCAAATCCTTGCTTTTCAGATTCGAACCCATACTGAAGAAAATTACTCCCTCTTTGGCAGAATCTAAATATTCCTGTATATCCTTGGGCAGCTTTTTCGGGGGGTTAACATGATAACCCCCGATTTCTATAATGTTTGGCACATATGGTACTGCAGGATTGGTACTAACATGGGAATTCATCAACATGAGAGATACATTGTAGTGTAAGTCGTACAAGTGCGGGGCGTCGGGGAAGTATTTGTGCAACAGCTCGTTCTGTTTAGGCAAGGTATACAAATGTGTAAATAATTCGCCAACGGTATAAATAAAAGAATTGTATAATCTCTCACAGAAGTTCATGGTACTGGATAAACTTAGGTACACGTCAGGCACGTATGATGGAGGTCCTGGATTGCCCATTTGAGCGTTTGTCCAACGTGATGCACCGACTGTGCTTAAGATAACGCAATGGGCACTGAAGTGGTAGCAAAATCCTTTGAAGGCTTCATTGACGAACTGTTCTATGATGACCATATCAAACTTTTGGCCGGACTTCAAAAAATCTTTTACATTAGTGTGGTTTAACGTGCTTTCGGTAAACTGCAGACCCATTAGATCTAACCATACGATTTTTCCTGCGGCCCCTACATCGGATTGGTCGTACAAATTGGCTTTCACCTCTGAAAAGAAACAGAGATTACGTTAGGAGAAGATAGTAATAATGATAATAACTTATACAAAGGATGTTCAAACAAATCTCATGAAGTAGATTGATGCGCAATTTTGTTACCTCTAACGCATGCCGTACCCTAATGAGATTTTATAACCTTTACTTGTTGATATGATATTGATTAAAATTAATATAAAATGAAATAATTTATTATATGAAATAAATCATTTTCGATAGTTTCTGTAAGAACATACCCTTTCCGTTTCATAATACACTTATACACTGCTATTTAGGGTTTGTTGAAATTGTTTATAGTCAACAGCAGTATCACGAAATTCGGCACAATATACCTCCAGGCAGTTGTATATCACAATCTCATTAATCTAGGTAACATTGAAAGAATAAAATTAGTATGTACTATTTTACGACAATAAAATCAAAATGGTGGTAAAAATATTTAAGTGCTAATTGCAAAAAAACTGGTTTTGTGTAGTCGCATAGAATAAAGCACAAATAATAATGAAATCACAGGATATAATAATTATCGAATACTAACAATATTTGACAGTTGTCAAATGTCACATATTGACTGAGCAACTGACAACCGAAGTTCAATGCATATAAAGCTACGCGATGCGTTTAGGTTAACAAGTCATAAAAGACCTTAATCTGTATGGAATTTAATTATGAAGGAATTAGAGTTATGTGTGTTGTGTTATTACAGAGCTACACGGAAATCATTCAACAGAAATGTTTCAAAAACTCCCTTTTTTTAATTGTCACACTTTCCCAAGCAACTAAATCGAACACGAGTACTCTGATAGCTTATCTCCGAAGCACTGACAACCACCGCTACCTCTAGACACGCATATTGTTCTAAGAAGCAGAACTTTATTAATAATTAAAATTTTGTAGCTGTTGGTGAGCAGTAAATAATTATTACATAATTAAAGTAAGTAAGTAAAAAGTAATTATAATTGTATTATGTTAGTTTGTAATCAATTGTAATTATAGTTAATTAGTTTTTAGTCAATAGTAGTAGTATTTCTATTCAAATACTTTTCCAGCTGTAACGAAGTTCCGGCCTACAAGATGTAAATTTTGTTTAATAAAATTATATGTAGGTTAATTCAGTGTTAGAGCGCGGGTGTCGTTACCAGTACAGCAGCCGATCGCTTTCCCCCAGCGGATCTCCGTTCGATCGAGCTCCGCCGAACTTTAATCAACAGGCAGCCCGGGTATAAAAGCGGACGCTCCGGCCAAAAATTTAATTCCCAGAGAGATTTTCCCAGAATCACTACCTGAATCTTCCTAAACCTTCTTAAACCTGTAAAACGTGGAGTAGTGCTCTGCGCGGAACAGATTTCCCTTAGCCGAAACGCGGAGTCATACTCTGTGAAGAAGCTATTTTCCGTCCAGAATTACGTGGAGGTGTCCTTTACGTGATTTTTATTTCCCCGAATTATTAATCATTTTCCTGCCGAAGGCTATCTTAAAATAAATTTTATTTTAACAGGTACCTGAGCCGAGTGAAACCAGATCTACGAGTAATTATTTTATTTGTCTTCATTTAAATTAAACTAATAAACTTGCCAGACACCGTTTCATAAATATTAATTTAAATCCCAGAATTTTAGGTAGACAACGGACGAGTCCAGACACCTGATCTTTTTGCAGAACTATATTTTCTTTAATTTCATAACTTTGTGCGAAAAGTAGGTCAATTTTAGTTTGACCTAGTTACAGTTTTATTTTAACCTGACTTACCTGTATTTATGTAAATAATTTCCAGTATATCCAAGGAGTTAAGGAGAATCCGTGGCTCCCAGATTATCCGGTCACAAGAACTGTACATTGTTGTTTAATAATAAAAATCTTACTTTGTTACATCTAGGAAACGAGTACATAAACGCAGACATCTTGACCCGGTCGGCCGAACTGCAGCTGTCAAACCGATTCAGGGCAGCCAATTCAACAACACCAGACCTTCCCAGAATTCTTTTAACTTTATTTTATATACCGTATAGGGCATAATTAATTTTAATTTTCAAATAATACACATTTTATTTAGTTTTATGTCTTATAGGCAATAAAAGCTTTATTATAGTTATTTCTTGTGTACAGTTTCTTGTATTACAGTATTAGAACCTTGGCTTATGAGCTACCTGGATAATTAATTCTATTACGAGCCGATAGAATTATTATACAGCAAAATAATTTAAAATGTCGAAACTAAATAAATTCGGTTTTGTTTAATATATTTTGGCAAATAGCATTCAACTATAATTTTGATTCGGACGGACTGTTGATTTTTACGCTTTGTACTAACTTTACTGTACTGTCTTCCCTATGATATTTATAGGATTGGATATTCTGACTGAATTTTTGAAAAATACTTTTAACCATAAAAACTGACGAAAACTATATGAGAAATAAAAATTGTTATTTAAAAGCTGAAATACACTATTTCAAATTTTAGAGTAAAACTTCGTACAAAGCAACTTACTATTTACTTCCTCAATGAAGCCGTTTAGTACAATCTGCTTGAAATTCTTGACGGGCGTCTTATCGACGTAAGGGGTGATGACGGTAACTTCATGTCCTTTGGCAGCGAGACTTTTAAGGATTTTGTCCCCCAGCTGATAAAGGCTGTAGGCTGGCATGTGAAAGACTCCGAGAATTCGGGCACTGTTGGCCATGCATATTGATGCAGCAATACAAAATGCAACAAGTAGAAGCCGCATCTTACATTCACTACTGAGCCTAGTATAGCGTTCTGATAGACGCGCTGTCGTGAGCAGACTAACAAGATGTGTCGATGCTGTCCGAAGATAGACCTTGCTAGATAATTATGTCACTAGTGGAATGTTCGAGATTCAAGGCCGACCAAAAACTGCGAGTTTGTTCAAAACTAAAGTACGAGGATTTTTAAAAACAATGCATAAGTATTTATAGAAATACAAAATAAAACCTAATCTTCAAAAAAATTTTGTGTTGAGTAACGTAACTGGCAGATAAGACTAACCTTTGCAGTCTATATTAATGTAGAATATGATGATAGTATACTCTTATATGAAGCACTACGTATTAATTATCTGTTTAACCTCTACTCTACATGTACGTCAGAACGCCGAAGAGAGGCGAAATATTGTGAAATAATATACACCTAAATTGATATTTAAAAATTAAAAGAACATTACATTACCTACTCTTTTGAGTTGATTTTCATGGTAATGTTAGGAGCGTTTTTGTTGAACGTTTTTATTCAACTCGCAACCAAGACTGTTTCAAAGAAACTAAGCTTCACATATTTCTTGTATACTTATTGTAAGGTTAGAGTGTTGGAATTGAGCCTTGCATGGACCATTGACAGACGAGGGTCGCAAATAAGCGACATCACATTTGGAAACATGAAAAAGAAAAAGACTCCCCAATCTGTAGCTATTATTAAGTACTGTAGTGTATCTCACCGCGGAGTCCACCCCTTTCACTCCGTTGAACGGGCAGTTTACTGGTAACACTTGGATGGAATAATTAACCCTTTGATTGGTCCGCTCAGGTGATTGTTAACTTCCACATCATTGACCATTAGATAATTACTTCTCTTTTAATTTTATTTGAATACCCGAAAACCAGTAGACTGGCGCACTCTCGAAAGAGTCAATAGGGGAGGAATACCATCCACCTATGTCTCTGTGACACACGATGAATTGCCAAGAACGTGTATGTCACAGGATTTTGGGGCCTACGGCCCCGATTTGCAATTCATGCTTCCTAAGCTGCCAATAGGCGAGGAATACCATCCATCTATGCCTCTACGACAACCGTGCGAACGAAACATGTAACACAGGATTCAGGGGCGCTAGGGCCCCGGTTTGCAATGCCTTAAAACCCCGTGGCTATCCACACTTGTACAAGCTTTCAATATCACCTGGCCAAACTCTAAGAGCTCTCAAGCACAACCACACTCATATAAGAGCAATACTGATAAGTAAAGACCGGATATTCAGGCACTAAAAAATACTGAAATAGGCAGGCAAAAAGGCAATAAAAAATCTGGAAATAGGCATTTAAAAAAATAAAATAGGCATTATTATTTAAGTATTTTTATTGTATTAATCGGAATTACAACTTATAACCAGATGTTTTTTAAGATTTTCGGCAGTTAATCTTTGCCTCCTATCAGAAAATATATACTTCAGTTTCGAAAATGACCTTTCTACATCTACTGATGCAATTGGTGCGAATTTAAAACGTACGATTTCATTAATTTCATAATTTAAGGTATTTTCTTGATCTGTATTACCTGAAAGAATGTTGGCTAAACTTTTTATAGCCGCAAAGTCTTTGTTCGCTGCAATTACAGATTCACATTTGACCTTTATGATATGGCCCTTATTACCAGAAACGCTACAGATACCTTTGATGGTATTATTTACAATATTAACGGCATCAATCAAAGTCAAATCTCTGCTTTCTAAACTTGTTATTGTACTAGGAAGTAGAGAATAATTAGCAGAAATAAATGGTAAATCATTTTTTAAACTTTTCTTTTCTAAAAGTCTTTTCACAGTTTTAATTGAAGCCGCCGAATCTTCATATTTTCGTATTTTTTTCGAAGCTATGAAATTATGTTAAAGTACTTACTTAAACAGGTAATGCAGATTGAAAGAAACATTTGTTTATTATGACATGACAGTTGATGAATTAGGCAGGATAATCCTTCTTTTGTCGGACGTTAATCGCCAAGGGTAGAAATTTTACAACCAAATTTCAGGTAATATCTTTTTCTGGGAAAGTATATTTAAAAACTGTCGGTCCTTTGCAGTTATTTACATTAATAAGAAACATATCTTCCAAGTTTATGAGTTTTATGACAAAATAGGCGCTTATAAGTAAAAAAAGGCATTTATAAATAAAAACAGTTAAATAGGCATTTTTTGGCATTTTAGGCATTTTGCCTAAACATCCGGTCTTTACAGTGATAAGCAATCACACTTTATCTAATTGTAGCTACATACCTGAATATTCAATCACTAGTGCACTATAATAATTACCTAGCTATATGCATAACACATGCAACCCCAACAAGATGTCAAAACCATTTCCGATCTCACATATGGATTTCCTTCGTGCGCCCCCTTACTCAAAACGTCTGCTCCGTATTTTAACCCGCTTGAGGCCAAGAATGCGATCCTAGAATTCTCAATTAGTTATGCACATGATATAATTTCTGGCTAAACCGGCCCTTTTAAAGCACCAATACCTTCACTGTATCTGCCATATATAGAAACCTTCATCTAGAAATTGTTGCCGACATCGCGGTTGCCATAGTAGAGATATTTGCATTGTTCCGACTTTTTTCAAACCCTGTATACAGATTTGAGTAGTACAGTCAGATCAGAAAACACTATAAAATATATCAGGTTACCCTACTGAGCAATAGGAATTTAAGTTTAAGAATATAAACTACTCAAAAATGAATAGGGATATTGTAATATAAAGCATATAAGTTTGCATTTGGAGGTTAATAGTCCTCTAGTATTGATAATTAGAGCAAGCGGCAATGTTTGATGTTAATAAACAAAAAACCATCGAATCCAGTTGCAATTATTTAACCGTATTAGGGTCAAGTCGAGTTGTGTGTTTGATGGAATAATATTTCCTGTTTTCTTAAGATCTTTTTTGTTCACGGTTTTTTTTATCGTGTTCTTAATAATAAACAACAATGAAGAGAAACCATTTAACAATAGAACAACGAAATTTAGCCGTAGCTATGCACCAAAGACGAGATCGCCAAGTCGACATTGCTGATATGTTAGGAACCATGCAGAATGTAATGTCACGTGCCTTTTCGCGCCTTAGAGAAACAGGTACGATTACAAGAAGGGCTGGAAATTGATCTTTTCGCATAACAACACCTCGTGAGGATCGACTTCTGGTAATTAACGCAAGAATGTACCCCTTTTCAACTGCTCGACATCTACAGTAAGTGCTCCAGAATGCCACAGGAAATCGAGTCTCGGACCAAACCGTGAAAAATCGATTGTTTGAGGTAGGATTTACCTCATACCGCCCCCTAAGATGTCCTGCAAGAACTGTAGCTCAACGAAGACACTGGGTGGAATGGTCAAGGCGTAGGCTTCAAGAAGCGACACCGTGGGATGATATACTATTTTCGTCCAGATATTGTCTCAGCACTGACAGCCGGCTTCAAAAGGTATATCGTACTGCCGGACATCCTACCTTACCTCAGTATACCCTACCAGTCGTTGCCTTTGGTGGTGGTGGTCTTGGTATGGGCTGGAAATTCTTTAGGGTGGCGTACTGACCTGCATATCTTTAATGGTACACTCACGGGCAAGTGTTATGCCCAAGAGATCATTATGGACCATGTTCTGAACCGTCGCAACGCTGTTGGACGGGAATATGTTGTTTTTCTTGACAACAAAGCAAGGCCGCATCGTGCTCGGGCTGTTTTACAGGTGCTTCGAGATGAGGAAATTAACCATATTGTTCTTCCTTTGCTATCTTCAGACCTCAACTTCATCGAGCATGCATTGAACCTTTTGCAGACACAGCTGGGTCATGATAATCCAACTTACTGCTATGCAACAGCTAAGAGATGTATTGGCGACACTGTTGCATCAAATTCCACAAGCACATATTGATAATTGCTTTGAGAGTATGCCAGCAAGGTGCAGAGCAGTTATTACTGCCAGTGGAGGTGCCAAGCGGTATTAGAATATAATAAATTTAGGTTACGTGCAAGGAGACAATAACGATTTTCATTTTAATATTGTTAAAATTCTTCTTTAAACGTACCTTTGTTTTAATTTTCATGTTTATTAATAAAAAGACGTTACTTTTTGTTGTTTTGGTAGTTTTTTATTATAAATGCAATTGGTGTTGCCAAGTCTCTTACACTGCAATATCCTTATTCATTTTTGAGTAGTTTATATACCTCTAGATAGTTCCTTTAATAAACAAAAAAATATTTACATCTTTGTAGAAGATCAGGAAACAATTAGCGAGTACGTGTAGTGTTTAAACGCCATGCGTGCCAATGCCGGATGGAGAAATTTGCTTGGCCGGTTGCAGTAGTGGGCAGTGGTAATGGGGTAGTAGACAGATATGCAACTCAATAAAGCTCAATATTTAAATGACCGCATGATCAAAATTTTACCATTTCCCTATATCCCAATAGTTTCTGCAACAGCTGGATGTTATAAACAGATCTCATTAATATCAGAGAAGAACAATAAAACTTTACATTTTGCCCTATTGATAAAAAAGACAATATAATAAAAATACATTTTAAGTATGGATCGTTTATTTAATTAAAAAAATATTTACAACGGGAAACATTCTTACTATCGATTCTACTACTAGAAAAAATTAATTACTAATTCTTCTTCTTTGATTGACTAACTTTTTTATCTCCTTTTTTACAACATATTTTTTTAAGCACCGCACAAGACACTAGCAGCGAAATTAACAATACTGCACCCACAACAGCCACTACATCCAGCAGCAAATACTGATACCACGCTAATTTTAGAGCCGCCGTTCTCAGGTGGGGAGCTCCCTGATGTCGTAGCACGTACTCTAACCAAAATACGGCTTTATCCAGCGGTTTCATAGGTTGATCGTGCATGATCTTCGACCTTTTCTTCGCATTTGCAGAATACCTATAAATTTGCCATGTAAATACGAATCTAGTTCTATTTAAGAGTAAAAACTTACTTAGGGTTGCTTAATATTTCTTTTAAAGCAGCACTTAGAGATTCTTCGGTCAAGGATTTATAAGGAACTCCAATTCCATATCCAGCAATTTCTGCGTTTGCCACGTTCATCTCTTGGTCTCCAAATACAGGAATTCCAACAACAGGTACGCCATGATAAATTGTTTCGATTGTGCTTAGCAATCCTCCATGAGTTATAAACAATTTAACATTAGGGTGCGCTGGAAGAAAAACAGATATGTGTAATGATTACCTATGGATATATTCAAAATGATAGAACAAATTGGAAATAGGAGTTTTAAAATTTGTCCTCGAGACGAAATATTATAATTTTGGAAGCTCACTGTTTGAGAACCGCTGACAATGGTGCTCTCAACAAACTAAAAATAAAATTATCCTGGCATTGTTCTATTCACAACGTTCGTGTCCTTGAAAATAATAAGAATTTATTTAATTTTTAAGTAATTTATTAAAGCTCTAATTTAATGTACCAGGGTTTCTTAAAATGTTAATAAACTATTTTAATTAGAAAGGAAAGAACACGGCGATTACTTCCGTTTACGTCAGTCTGTGATGATAAGCTTTTTAATGCCACTATTTACTTAATCTGTAAATAATCTTTTTATTCGAAAAGCAATGTACACGCGGAAATATATATTATTATATATATTGTCTAGTCACTTTCGTGTTAACTAATTTATGCAATTATATTAAACTGTAGGAGCAAGAATGAACACTCAAGGCATACATCTTGTTAATGAATATTGAAGTAGTGTTTCGTGTTCGCCGTTCAATCAAATTTTATCAATATTTATCATGAATTTTGTATAAAATAATATATGTAGATATCATGCATCATTCACCTTTTGTAGTTCTTACCTAGAATATCCTGTTGTGGCAACCATTTGCCCAGCTTAACATTTGGTGGTTGTCCAGGAAGGGTTTCATCTTCCCATTTCCATAGAATTTTTTGTTTTAATTTGGAAAATACTTTCAAAATGGCGTCGCATTTTTCCTGCGGCAAATCCTTGCTTTTCAAATTCGAACCCATACTGAAAAAAATTGCTCCCTCTTTGGCAGAATCTAAATAATCCTGTATATCCTTGGGCAGCTTTTTCGGGGGGTTAACATGATAACCCCCGATTTCTATCATGTTTGGCACATATGGTACTGCAGGATTGGTACTAACATGGGAATTCATCAACATGAGAGACACATTGTAGTGTAAGTCGTACAAGTGCGGGGCGTCGGGGAAGTATTTGTGCAACAGTTCGTTCTGTTTAGGCAAGGTATACAAATGTGTAAATAATTCGCCAACGATATAAATAAAAGAATTGTATAATCTCTCGCAGAAGTTCATGGTACTAGATAAACTGAGGTACATGTCAGGCACGTATGATGGAGGCCCTGGATTGCCCATTTGAGGGTTTGTCCAACGTGATGCACCGACTGTGCTTAAGATAACGCAAGGGGCACTGAAGTGGTAGCAAAATCCTTTGAAGGCTTCATTGACAAACTGTTCTATGATGACCATATCAAACTTTTCGCCAGACTTCAAAAAATCTTTTACATTAGTGTGGTTTAACGTGCTTTCGGTAAACTGCAGACCCATTAGATCTAACCATACGATTTTTCCTACGGCCCCTACATCGGTTTGGTCGTACAAATTGACTTTCGCCTCTGAAAAGAATTAGAGATTATGTTAGGAGAAGATAGTAATAATGATAATAACTTATACAAAGGATGTTCAATCAAATCTAATGAAGTAGACTGATGCATAATTTTGTTACCTTTAACGCATATCGTACCTTATTGACACTTACATAACCTTTACTTGTTGATATGATAAAGATTAAAATTAATATAAAATAAAATAAAAATCACTTAATATATCAAAATCTCATTAATCTAGGTAATACAGAAAGAATAAAATTAGTATGTACCATTTTACGATAATAAAATCAAAATGGTGGTAAAAATATTTAAGCGCTAATTGCAAAAAAAATGCTTTTGTGTAGTCGCAAAGAATAAAGCACAAATAATAATGAAATCACAGGATATAATAATTATAGAATGCGAACAATGTTTGGTAGTTGTCAAATGTCACATACTGACTGAGCAACCGACAACCGAAGTTCAATGCATGTAAAGCTACGCGATGCGTTTAGGTTAACAAGTCATCAAAGGCCTTAATCTGTACGGTATTTAATGATGAGGGAATTAGAGTTATGTGTGTTGTGTTACAGATCTATACGGAAATCATCATCAATCAAACATAGAAATGTTTCACAAACTCCCTTTTTTAATTGTCATACTTTACCAAGAAAACTAAATCGAACCCAAGTACTCCGACAGTGTATCTCCAAAACCAAGAACACTGGCAACTACCCTATCCTAGACACGCATATTGTTCTAAGAAGCAGAATTTTATTAATAATTAAAATTTTCTAGCAGTTGGTGAGCAGTAAATAATTATTACATAATTTTCAGATTTCAATTTTTCTAAATTTTGAGAGGGTCAATGATAAAAAGCAAATAACGTATACTATCAGCATTGATAATACCATCAATAAAAATTTAGATGTCACACTATCTTGTGATATGTACTTTGGGTTGCCTATTTATGGCATGGTAGACTCGTACTGTACCATGAATCACCCTGTATAGATGTATAATAATTATGAGAGAATATAAGTAAAAACTTCAAATCCGTAATAACAATTGTTATAAGAAAAACTCTTTTTTAATTGCTAGGCGTTAAAAAAATAACTTTAAAATTCAAATTTTAAATATTCCTAGGTCCAAACGATTCTTTTTAGAATTGGGTTTCGACGCCACTGAAGGGTTGGGTACGGCGGCAACAATCGCCTTGCTGACAACGTGATTCGCCACAACAAGTTTTGTTATAAAAATTACTGATATAATTTAATAATAATAATCATAAAATAATTATTTAATAATTTAATGTTGTCCGTTGAATTAAATTAAACAATCTTAGACAGTTTCATTACAATTGTCAGATATAACAGAAATAAGAACAAACATGACTTGAAACCTTCAAAACTACATTTGATTAAATTACTTTTTAATCATATTGTAATTGACATTAGAATAATATAATATTAGTAAGAGAACATATTTTTAAAATAAGACTTATCGGGTTGTTTCATTAGTTTGCCAGATTATAGTCCCTCATTCGTCCTGTTTAATTTATAGCTACTGAGCTTTCGAAAATAATGGTAAAAAAATATTATATGTATATTGTTCAACGCTTATTGCAGTTCTATAATTCAATTTAAGGTATATCTAGGGACCTCGGCGGTCTAGTGCGAAAACGCATTGGCCACTCGAGGTCACAGCAAATGCAGTCGCTCCGTTGAGGCGATCGAATCCCGACTGGGGCGACCGCATTCGCTCAGTTAAGTTTAGGGTGCATGTTGCATGAATGTTTAGTATGTAAGGGACGCCCGCACCCCCTGAAGTAGTGCGAAAGCGGTTCCGGCGGGGGAACGGTAGTATGAATGCATGAGAAAAAAAAAGTATATCTAATAAACCGTATAATATCTACTATCTACGGTAAATGGCGGATCAAACTGTATATTTTACCAAGGTGTTTAAGTCGTTTTAACAATTATGTTAAAATTTGAATGTTAAATTAAGCACCGGAAAATTTTTAGATTTCCGGATACATTGCTTTCTCCAATTATTGTTCTATGTTCTAACATGAATTATGAATTAAAGGCTGTCTTATTATTTCCGTACGCTAATAAATTAATACAATATAACGTCACCTCGTCTAAGGTCTTTAAGTTTTCTGGGGAACTTGTGACCATTCAAGCGTACTGCACTGTTGATCAATAGCAAGTTATCAGATCTTGCTGAAATAAAAAATGTAAGGGTGTGCTAGCATCAATATCAGAACAAGCGGAAAGAATTTTATGCATGGCGCGCGGCGAATTGTACCGTTTCCGCCACTAAAAAGACTTGAGTAATACTTATTCTCAAAATTTTATCAACTTCTTCCAACCCATTCAGAAAAAATTAGTTTAGCGTAGAAAAAAATAACGTAATTTTTTTTCTGTCCAATAACTCGATAACCAAGTAAAGAATCCATACTTTTTGTTTTGTTTCTTCTAATTAAGCATTTGCATCACTAATTTTGATCGCCATGCATAGTTATTATGCTAAGCAATGTAGTATTTTTATGATCGAACGAAAACGACTTCAAAGAGTTTGTTAATTCTAATTAATTATAGATTTACCTAATTATCTTAACCTGTACAGGGTGATTACTGTGTCTTGCAACAAGTATGTAGGCTACACACATTATAGGTGTTTGAATTCCATAGGTGTTTGTTAAACTTTACATTGTTTAAATAAATATAAATGAAAATAGTTACGTAGGATGTAATAAAAAACTACAATGAAATTATTTACTAATTAATAAGATACAGTTTTGAAATAGGTACATTTACAATATTTATTTCTTATAAGTTAAACAAAACAAACACAGAGAAAACCAATATAGGATAAAAATATGTTGACACAACAATAAAATCTACAAAAAATGAATTAAATAAAAGCAGAAAAAAACACTAGTTAATGACGTAATAAATGTTCAAACTGCCGTCCACCTTGCTGTTTACATAAGTAATCCGTCGCAGAAGAGAATTTCTAACACGAGTTAGCATGCGTGGAGTGATTGACTTACATGATTCAACAATTCTTTAACGTAAATCTTCCCGAGTTTCTACGGGAGTTTCGTAGCCACACCACACATTTACAGCAAAATTTCTTTGAAAGTGTGGGTTATCTTGTGAATAGAACTGGCAATTGTGTCTATTTACACACCCATTGTTACTAACCGTCGCTTCGTCAGATAATAGAATATTTCCTAAAAACAGTGGATCAGTAGTAACTTCATTTCTGAAAAATTGGCAGAAATTCACTCGACGTGGGTAATCATCTTCAGTAAAGTGTTACACTAATATGACGTGGTAAGGATGAAACCAGTTTACTTTCAAAATGTTAAATACTGAACTTTGGCTAAAGCCTACAGTTGCTCGTTGGCTTATATGGGGATAACAAGTTACCTGTTCGCTGAGTGCCGCTTCCGCTTCTACAGCTGTGACATGTCGTTGTCTCACCTTTGGATTGGATTGGACTGACCATATTGCCGCAAATTTCTTTCCAAACGCCACAGGTATTATATGTTGGAAGGGGTCTATCCGGATATCTTTGTGCATATTATCGTACTGCTAAGTATATCCCCCTTTGCATTCTCCAAAAATCAACATCATATCCGATTTCTCGCCATTCGAATACGTTGAAACTAATTGTTATTGCCACAAGAATCGATACAAATCATCAACTTTGTACAGAAGTTTGTTAAATTTTAACAAAACAGTAGTTGACATTTGCCTGTCCAAAGGACTATTCATGTGAAAAATAGTATGCTATGATACTAGGGTATAATGGAGACTTTAAACCACGTGCTCTAACGTCGCTGATGGTTTAAAGGCTTTACAGGTTGTTTATGCTGCTATGTAGATTCGATGTTTTTGCAATTTTCGTTATCACCATATAAATAAAGAAGATGATGTCATTGTTACTTAGCAACTTTAAAGCACGCGGGTGTTTTTGCATGCTTTTTCTTTTGTCAAACAAGGTTTATGATGCAGGTAAGACAAAATAGTTTACAACTAAAAAGATAAGTTAACTATGCATTTCAGGCACATGTGAGAGGTGTAGCCTACCTATTTGTTACAAGTTAAAATGATCACACTGTATAATTACTTTCTAGTATCATTTTTTTAAATTGTGGGAAGAGATTTCAAACATCTAAAACAATTATTCAAGGAAACATTTAACTATCAAGAAAAATTAATTTTTTAGAAAACTGTCAAAAGTTGACATTTTCGTTGAATTTTCAATTGTCAAAGTGAGTCTTTTTTGTTTACTGGATGTAAAAGTCTTTTTTGCCCTCCTGAATTGTAAAGCTAGCTTTGACATCATGTATACGTCATGTGAAACATGATTTTAACCCACAATGTTGCAAAGTACGGCTAGTATGCGGTAAAGTAAATTAAGTTAATTAAAGTTTAGCCTTTCAGGGACGCTTAAAAAATAAATTAAGCATAGGACAATAAAATCTAATTTAGAAAACGCTACTTTACACCATATTTGACACGATAATGTAGAAAATAGAAGCGTAAAATGTTGTTATTATTTATTATAAAAGTATAG
>JABXWE010021177.1:0-20518 GCA_014611495.1 Limonius californicus | reverse complement strand
ATAATCTTAATATATAATCTACTTTACAAATAACAACCTTTTTTTCATTTCACACTACCTCCCTCCCCCCCCCCCGCTCGGAACCGCTTTCGCACTACTTTGGAGGGGGTGCCAGCGTCTCTTACATACTAGTCATTCATGCAATGTGCACCCTAAACTTGACTAAGTGAAATACGGTCGTCGCCTCAGCCGTGGTTTGACTCCGCGGCTAATCGAGTTGCGTTTCACTGTGACCTCGACTGACAGCGCTTATTCGCACTGCCCCCTTGCAATTAACTACCTAGATTGGAAGTTTAGTAACAAGTTTGAACTTGTTGACTACTTTTACGGCTATATTAAATCAGTATAAATGTTTTAAATGCATTTTTTCATAGAAAATAGGACACTTATTTTTAATATTCATACAAACTTTCATTTCAATACATACATTCAAAAACGTATGTAATAAAATAAATCTTTTACGGGTTTTTAGTTCAATTTTGTAATTTGAGGTTACTTTTCCATTGTTTTCATGCTTATTGTCTAATTTGCTACTCGATCTTGTAAATAGCAAAGATCTATTACTTATTATCCACTAGTAAGAGAATGATAAGGAATGGAATGAATAAGAATTTGTTTACAATATGGTTTGGTTAGTAACGAACAACACCGGGTATGAAGTACCTACAACTGCGTAATGAACATTTGAAGTACATCTTGATAAATGCTTCAGCCCATAGAAAGAATAAATTTTAAATCAATCAGAACATCCTAAAGCTCGCAATTATCAAAAATTTCGAATTGAAACAGTTTTGCACAACAAGTAAAAATACTGCTTCTGTTAAAGCACAACATTTTTTTTAAATGGTGGAGGTTTAAACAAAGTGTGGACTCCATTTTTACTCTCTGTTAGCGTCCCTAAAAATAGCGTCGTTTTCCCAATTTAAATTGGTGATCGATACCCTATTCACACCGAAATTACATAAACCGCTTAAATATCTTTGGCGAAGCTTTTTAATTTACTAAAAATAAGTGTGGGAATCTCTGAAAACGTTCTGCTGAGCATTCCTGGAAGTTCAGTTAATCTTCTCGGTCTTTGCATTGCTAATATTGGAAGAAAATTGCTGCTGCTATTTCATTAAATACAAAAACATGAGGTCTAATTTCTATAGTGTGGTTACTTTCAGCAAATTTGATGAACGTAGGTGTAAAGTAATTTGTAGCCGTTCTAATTTTATTTTAGGCAATTCAATTATTTGTTGTAAGTATTTAGAACCACTTGGTTACTCTAATAACATTTCAGAGTAGGTGTAGGTACTTTAGATATCGCTCAATATAGGTGTGAAGCAATTTCTAGCCGTTCTAGTTCTATTTTACGGAAAACAATTTTTAATTGTAAGTCTTTTAAATCGCATGATTATTTTAAGCGTATTTCAACTTAGGTATGAAGCAATTTCTAGCCGTTCTGGTTTTATTTTAGGCAATTCAATTATTTGTTCTAAGTATTTAAAACCGCTTGGTTACTTTAATAATTTTTCAGAGTAGGTGTACGTACTTTAGGTATATCTCAATATAGGTATGCAGCAATTTCTAGCCGTTCTAGTTCTATTTTACTGAAAACAATTATTAATTTTAGGTCTTTTAAACCGCTTGGTTACTTTAAGTATATTTCAGTATAGCCGTAAAGCAATTTCTAGCCGTTCTAGTTCGATTTTACTGAAAACAATTATTAACTATTCTTTAGAACTTTCTTTAAACCTTGCCCCCCCCCCCTGCGCTGTATAGATTTGGCACTATATTTTAAGAACACCATGTATTTGCTTGTAATGATGGAAGTAACTTGTCCAAGTCTAGATTTAAAATCGTAATAAGAAGTGCAGCTGAAACATACGAAATTTCACAAATGGACATTTTATTTTACCCGCCAGTTTTGGTTGCTTAATCTGATAAAAGAAATTTGGCTAAACAAAAAAATTACTGCTTTTATACGATACCTATTTTATAGAAGCGAAACCAGCCGTGAATCTTGATTCGTTTAGTTTAGTTTTTAAGGTTTGATATCCTTTGCGACAAGTTGGCTATTGCATTTAAGTCTGGGGATTGCTGTGGGCAGTGAATATACTACAACAAATAAGTCAGAAATATTATTTTGCTTTAGCTGCAGATTTTCGGTGCAGACTTTTAAGTATCGAAGCATTAGTTTAAAATTTTAGGTTATGCTAATTCTGTATTTTTGTGTTATGTGTTAATTTTCCTAGCGAGCTAGTATTTTTTAATTATCCGAAGTGCTAGTCTATGGTGCAACAGTACAGTCCTGATAAGGTACTTAAATATTAGCGTTGCTATGATTTTACAGTAACCATTGAAACTGAACTATTGTTATCAATATATCTAATATTGATAATTGTTGGGTAAGGCAAACATGTATAAATCACATCTTGTGCAATTCTACACCGTTTAGGAAATCAGCTATTACTTGGAAAACTAACAGTGTTTTATATGACCTTATCCTCTCTATTTACCGTGTTCAAAAAACAATCACAAAATAAGTGACGAATGGATATTTTAGGCTTATTTTCCCCAACTACTCTAGCAGTGCTAATGATTTCTTCATTATGTTTTGGTGGTTGTTCACTATCGATATTTTCGCAAACATTTCACGACGACACGCTGATTCGGATAATATTCAAACTGTTTATAGTCAACAGCAACTTCTGGAAATTGTGCTCTAAGTTTTTCCAGACAACCAAACACATAGATTATCATCCAAATCTTGTCCACCATAAGCGCCTTCTGCCCAACCAACTTAACTGTCGAATTTGTGATGAAAGTCTGTAAAAAAATTATTTAAAAATACCCAGGCCGCCTACTAGCCTGCATAATTGTATCGCTATTTTGCAGGAAAAAAACAGCATAACCACTAAGTAACTGTTAGTGTTTTCTTCAATTTCAATATACAGGGTGTTCCCAATATTGCACTTAAACTCTCCATAATATACTTATTTCTTTGATGGTAGAAATTTTTCTACTTATGTAGAATTTCCTGTAGGTTGTTAATGTTCCAGTTAGTAGTATTATAAAATGAAATATTGTATTCTATATAAAGCGAAAAATAGGTATTTGGAATGAATTATAGCGAAAAGGAAGGGTAGGTTAGGTATTACCGCATTCGCATATGAGGCAGCGGCTATATCACCACATTTTTATGGCCACTGAATTTTGTCTTTGTAGAGCTAGAATAGTGTGGTGGTAGTTGGTAGAGCGCTCACTTTCTGAATAAAACGTCGATTCTGGCTTGGGTTCGAAACCTAAGCATTACTATGCAGATTTATAAAAATCTTGTACTGCAACCCACCACACACAATTTCCCAATCCGACTTGCAACCGTGGGATCTTAATGCTAAAAACAATACAATCCTGAACTATTACTTTACATAGTCACCATTTGAATTTAAACACTTATCGTAGTGAAAACATTCTTCGCCTGCGACGAAAATCAATTCCGTACCATCGTTTTGAGGTCGCTGAGAGAACATTATCGGGTTCTTAAGAAAATTCCTAAGAGAGAGAAAGAAGTGATGGCACAACACTAGGTCGAGACTGTATGGAGGATGGTTAGTAATTTCCCAATAGAGTTGCTCACTGAGTTGTACAATGCGGGTCGCCGCTTGTGGTCAGGCGTTATCGTGCAAAAGCACGACTCCAGAGGTCAGCAATCGTCGCCTTTTGTTTTGAATCACCTTTCTAAACTTTCTTAAGATCTCACCATACACGTCTACATTAGTTGTCGTAACACGTTCCTGGGAATCAACCAACGATACCCCATTCTTGTCCCAAAAAACAGTAGTAGTTAGCTTTTGGTTCTGGAACGTTTTGCTTAAACTTTTTGGCTCTGGGAAAACTCGCATACTTCCACTGCATTGGTTGTTGCTTGGTTTCAACACTTGTGCGCCAAGCCGCGTCGCCAGTCACAATATAATTCAGGTACGCATCGCCATTTATTTCGTGGCAATGCAGGAAGGTCAGGACAGAAGCCATTTGCTGATTATTGTAAACATCCATCAACATCGCCCGCATAAAATTTGTGGTATCTAGCCCGTGCCTGACAATTTCGTATAGTACTGTACGAGGAAACTTTTTTCAGCTATTTCGCCGATTTTCACGAATTTTCTTGTTCACAATTTACGCAAGATCGTCGTTGACAACAGAGGGTTTCCCACTTTCGCACTAATCGTGCACGTTTGTTCGGCATTCTCTCACATTCCTACATCAGTGTCTGACCTTTCCATAAACCTCATATATTTGACGGTAAATTTCGGCAGCGTTTTCGTTTTTTTGTATGACGAGAACGAATCTCCGCACCCATTTCACACTTGACGCGGGTTTCAATCGTAGTGGTCATGTTATATACAGGGTGTTTAAACAATACGTTCGGAGAGTTTACCCATGTAGATCTCATCAATACAAACAAAAAAGTCGTAAGAAACATGGTTCGAAAATCAACCGTTTTCGAGATACAGCCAAATTATTTACGCAGAGTATATCAGATTTATCACGTCTGCTATGGAAGTGAAAAAAAACAACATTTGTTTGAGTTTTTGTAAGTGTCAATATTGTTATTGTTGTTGTTGGAATATGTATACTAACGCGGAAATAGCAAATATGCATTTCATGTATGGTAAGACCAATGATAATTCCTATGAGGCACGTCACTTGTATTCCGAACCGGACACTTCCGTGTGACAAATTTTTTACAAATTTTCGTCAATGTTTATTCGAATTTGGCGCATTTAAATCAAGAAACGGTGGTGGTGGTTGACCTAGATCAGTTTCTACTCCTGAAGTGGAACTTAACATTTTAAGGAGGATTGAAGAAAATCCAGAGACGACTAGAAGACTTTCTGCCAAAACAAATATTAATACTTCCCTACCCATACCATATTCAAAGGGTACAGACTCTTATTGTGCCGGATTATGCTGCACGTCTGCTGTTTTGCCTATGGGCAAATGGGTGAAATCTCATTAACTGACGAAGCTAATTTCACAAGAAATGGCATTTTTAATTTCCACAACAGCCATGTTTGGTCAGATGAAAACCCTCATGCTATTATTGAATCGAATCGTCAATAACGATTTTCAATTAACGTTTGGCTTAGTATTTTTGGAGACCATATGATAGAACCTTTTTTTCTTCCGAACCGTTTGACTGGCCAATTTTATCTTGACTGTTTGCGTAATGCCTTGCCATTATTGTTAAAAGATGTATATGTGGTTGATGCACGATGGGACTCCTGCACATTTTTCAATCATGGTCAGAAATTTCCCAATCTATAAGGCGAGGGGGTCCAGTTAGATCTCCTGACCTCCATCCACTCGACTTTTTTATTTGGGGATATTTGAAGTCGTTAGTTTATTCAAGCCATGTGAATAATTTAAATGAATTGCGACAACGAATAGAACATGCCTGCCAGACTGTTCGTATGAATCCGGGAATCTTTGAAATAATGCGGGGTTCATTTGTACGGAGATGGGAAGGAGTGTACAAATGGAAAGAGGACATGTAGAACATTTACTTTAATTATTTGTAATTAAAATGTTTTATTTACACGTCTATTTGTTTTAATGGGTGGAGAACTTATTGAAATTCGAAGCCATATTTATTTTCTTAAAAAAGTCTATATCTCGATAACGGTTGATTTTCGAACCCATGTTTATTACGACTTTTTCGTTTGTATTGATGATATCTATAAGTGGGCAAATTATCCAAACTCCATGTATACTTTTATTATACAACTGAATACAATGACAGAACAACGGTAAAGTGACGTGTGGCTAGCCCATCAACCACTAATGGCACCAAATGAACTACGCCCTTCATTCGACGAGAATATTTTAAAGCCTCTTAGTTTCCGAATACGCCTCGTATGTTCAGAAGTATACACTTTTTTGCTGAGCAGTTTATATATTGCAAAATACGTCTTTTGAGTCTCATAGCTTATAGACCACGTCCTAATGTAAGTTTATTTTTAGACACCCTGTACATCGGATTTGAAGGAAACCCCAAAAATTGCTTATAATGATCCTGATTATGAATGACATAGATTGAATTGTGAACCGGAAATGCACGTCGCCGCTGCAATTGCGTTGCCTCGTTTGCAAATCAAAATCGTCGCTATTATTAGCTAATAGTTCAAGCGGCTAAATATAGCCCCCCTTGCTATTTATTGTTCGGATCGGCCGCGCTTAAGCCATCTATCCAGCATGTCCTGCATGTTATTGCTATCAAATCGCTTTATAATGTGGAAACCGATAACTCCAATCACTGTCAATTCGAAACAAACAAGTTCGATGGCGCTGCCTGTTGTGAATCTCTATCAGAACTTGAATTTACGGCTTGCCTCAATGAAGTTAATCGCGGGCAATTTGTTTTCATTCAAATTTCAATTTCAGCGGGACACTCCGGGGGGTCAGGTGTGACGAGCGAGGTGAAGGCACTTAAGTCTTATGAAACATTCATGAGTGATCTAGTTTTATAGCTAAAGCTCTAACTTGTTTTCGAAAATGCGTTATTGAGGTAATTGCCAAGTTGAGGTTTCCGGTTTTAGACTTCGCTGGTTGCGGGCAGGTTCTAAAAATGCTGACTATTTTAAGGAAAGCTCCAAAACTAAGGCTTTAATTTCCTGTGTTTAATTAGAACTTCACAAACCCCACCGCAGAGTTGGCTAACTTAAGGAATTGTTTCTTGTTTGTTTGATTAGGTGGTCTGGAAATATTAAATTTGAGGAAAACTTTGGAAATTTTATCACAACTAATTAAGGGAACAAAATATTTGCTTTGCGTTAACTTCGACTGGAAAATTAGAAATTATTCAGAAAATTGAGTAAATATTCCCATTAAAATAAATTAGTTACTTATATTGGAAAATAATCATCATATAGTAGGTACTGGATATATTATAGCGAGTGCAGATAACTTTGAAAGTTCGTTGAGGGAGACCATTTTAAATAAAAAACATCATACAATCAACGTAGGTTCTATTATATTTACATACTTTACTGTAAGATCTCATATATAGCAATGTCAGAATCATTTCAAAATGAATATTGTAGTGGCATACGAAATACTTTTAGTAATGCCTCTGTATAATATTTTTCTGTATTTGAAACAAATGTTTGGAGATTATGAATATTAAAACGAGTTCGTAGCACTTTTATTATGTAATGTGCCTGCATGATAATTATTGTTTTTCGATGTGGTGAGTCAATGTGACATCGATTCTAGCAGATGGTCAATTTCCTCTTGAGGTATTGTGTCCCAAGTAACCTGTAATTCGTGCTGTAGAGCTTGCAGCATCTGCAGAGGATGCAGCAAGTTCCTCAATCTTCTCCCCATAATGTCCCAAACATGCTCGATGGGCGAAAAATCGGGAGATCGGCACAACCATGACAAGAGATTGACATTATCCTCTGCAAATCGGTCCATAGAACGTCTTGCAATATGGGGACGGGCATTATCCTGCTGGAAAAGTGGGTCTTCCAACTGCTGAAGAAATGAAAGAATATGGGCCTCTCCCACCTCATCCACATATTGCTGGGCGTTCATATAAGTCATATATAAGTTATAGCACCCTATACCATAATCCCCCCAGTTTGGTGCACATGCCTCGCAACAGAAAATTCAACATTGCGACGTTCCTCACGTATTCGTCTGACCCTCATATGGCCGTCATACATCCCGAAACAGAATCGGGATTCATCACTGAACACCACCCTATGCCACTCTAGGTTCCAGTGCAGTCGCAACCTACACTACTCCAAACTGTCGGTGTTGAGCCGTTAGTGGTAACACAAGATGTGACCGATAGGATTGCAAGCCGAAAGCTCTGATTCTGCGGTAAAGCGTTCGAAAGGTTACAGGACGACCTTCGTTAGCTAACCGTTGATCGACAATTGATCAGGTAGTAGAGAATCGGTCTCTTGTAGCCATAAGTCGAAGATGGCGGTCCTGCACCTCATTTGTTCTTCTTCGCCCCCGGTTCCTCTTCTGCGACGTTCCTGACCCTCCTTTGTCCATGCCTGATAGCAGCGCATGATGGTGGATTGGTTCATTGTTTGGAAGACGAATATATTGGAACTTTGAAATATCTAAGACTTACAAGTAATATACATGTGAATAATTAAAAAATAGTTGATTTTTCCATGTAAAATATTTAAAATTTGGGAAATTAACTTGCGTAATTGTCAAACGCAATAATAAACAAGGTGTTCAATTCAATGGATATTCAGACATTAGACACTAAAGATCGACAGATTAAAAGTCATACACCATTAGTCTATCCCGAAAGTGAACTTTGATACCACAAACACAACTATATCAATACAGAATATGCTTAAACATCACTAAATAATTACTTTAAAGCCTCATTTGAAATAATCTCCCAAACAGGTTGTTATCAGGTGGAGTAAGAAATACTACCCTTCGGTTTTCAGTGATTGTAAGGAACAAAATTTATCCAGAGACGTAATGTATCATTTTTCGTATTCATTACATTAAACACTTCTGTTCCTCCTAAAGACAAACCATATATTCATTTTAATATGGTACGTTTTGCTACCATTAACCTTGAAACAATTTCATAAAGCGGATGTTTTATTGATGCCGTCTACAGAATGATCAAAAACTAACCCAAAAACGGTCGCTTGCCTTCGATTAGACAGCTCGAATCTACAGCTACAACTAATCACAGACACGCATTTTTTAATCGCGTTGTATGATGCCAAAACCAATTGCACGCAGAATATTATTCCACTTCCAAATACGTAAAAATATATACATGGGGTTGCACTTAATGGAAAGCGAAAGTGATACAAAGTGCCTGTTACCACGAAACAGTTTAATGTTGTATATTATAAAACCAATTGAAATACACATTTCCGTGCAGAATATTACTACAGTTCCCATTGATACGTTGGCATTTCGTCGGGTCTATACGAGTATATTTAAAAACCCTGTTTTTTCCATTCGTCCTGGTACAATTGCAACAATTCATCCACATCTTCTTCATCTGGACAGCACTGCCTCTTCTTCAGAATCCTCCGAGTAAAAATGCAACATACATACATATCGTCATCATCTTCCACAGGTATGTGTTTTTTGTGTGACGAAGGTACGCCAGATTTATGAAAGTATTTGTTACACTGGCTACACTCAATATCATTGCTTTAATTATTTTAGAGCAAACACCACATACATTTTTTCTATCTCCTTCCTTCTTACTTTCTGTGTTTATTATTGCTTTATGGTTTGATTTGTTTTCTTTATTTTTTCTCGTTTTCTCTTTCTTTTCTTATTCATTTTTCAGCTTAAGTGCTTGTTTGGATTCCATCATTTCTTTAAATTGTTTAGATGCGTTCAATTTGTTGTTTTCCTTTCCGGTTCGACGAATTCGGCCACATAAGAAAGGAAGATAGTGGGAGGAGATTCTTTTATTCAAACCAATGCCTCTGAAGAATTGCTACGCCTGCAAGATGGTTCTGAAAGTGGCAATGAAGAAGGCGGTTTGATCTCAACTAAAGGCTCTGAAGAAGTAGTACGGCTGCAAGACTGTTCAGAAGGTAGAAGAAGAGCCGGTTCTAACATTTCAATTAAAGGCCCTGAAGAATTGTTATAGCTGCAAGATGGCTCAGTAGCATCACGGAGTATTTGGGTTTTTTTTCTTCCTGTAGCTTCAAAATGTATTGCATCATCAAAACCCTGAATTTCGGTTAGACGATCACTAACAGATGCTACAAATGGAGATGAAATAACCCCATCATCTTCTGTATTGGTATTTTCGCTATCGTGGAAATATACAAGAAATCTTCAGATAGAAGTTCTCCAATCGCTCTAAATTTCTTTACCTTCTCCTCGCCCACTATGCGATAGAATATCTCATATTTACGTTATGTTCTTTTGTCCTTTGTGTGTTATTAGTTACAACCACAGCTTTGGTACCGGCTAGGCATTTCGTGTAGTCGATAGCATCTGCATCGAAAGGAAAAATCCCACACGCTTTAAACCCATTAATTAATGTTTCTCTTTTGACACTAGATTCTACAACAGTTTGCAGTAGTGGAGCGAAAGACAATGTATTTAATACTTCTTCTGGATGAGTACCATGCCAATGCCTCACTGCCTTACGCCAAGCTATTTTAATAAGTGTAAATACAGCCACATCACAGGTTTGAAGAATTCTGGTTGCTTTTAAATAGAGCGCTATAATTTCGATTTATAGTTTACTGCATAACACACTCAGGTGATAAATCAAGTGGGACTTACGGCCATCCACAAAGAAAATTACCGGTGATGGTACTTTTTCTCTGATTAGATATGGATAGAATACGTTAGTAATGTATACATAAAATACTCCAGTCATCCATCCATTATCACTACGCGCAATTCCCCAGTGATCGGGTATTGAACGTGCAATTTGGTATAGAATCCTTTTGTAGGTATACACTACCAATGGACAGCAAGTAATTCCATTTGCCGAAAAGGAAAACATTACAGTAATGTTTTCTTTAGACGAGCCTTTATCTATTCATTAAACGTTTTTTGATCCTTTTTCTGCCAATAAAAGACCTGTTGACGGACAAATTTGAAAACCTGACTCGTCGCTATTAAATGCTCGTGAGGGATCTTTTACTACTTCCCTTAATTGCCGCTCTTTAATATAAGTATCTATTTCACCAAACCATTTTCTAATATCGCCTTCTGATAAACAAGAACTAGCTGATGAAACACCTGCACTAGTGCGTTGGCTAATTTGTGGATTCCGTTTAAGGAAAGACCAACGGGTCCCAGACCTACAACACGAAGAAGAAGAAGAAGTTTAAGGAAAGCTTGGATACATCCAATGCCAGGACGATTGTCTTTAAACGGATTGGGACGTGGATTGTATTGCAAACATTTCTGAACACTGCAAATAATATCCTCTTTTTTTCTAGGAAATCTTTTTCTAGGTAGATGTAAAATCCAGTTTCCTAATGTTGCTTCTTCTTCGCTTGTTAATGCAGGCTGAGGGCCAAACGTCGCCTATGCCTAGGATTTGGTTTCCTGAATAGGAGGGTGGATTTTGGGATGCCATATTTTTTTGAAATACCCCTAAGTGATGATTCTCCGCTTGATAACTTTTGGAGTGCTGCTTATAGCACATTTGAGTCGTAGCTTGGTTTCCTTGGCATAATAAAGGAGGTTTATGCTAAGAAAAAATGAAGAATAAATGTGCGAATAATGAAATACACTAATTTTAAGTATTAATAAACACATGTCCAATAACTGTGTGATTTACAAACACAGTTGTTGGACATCTTGTCCAATAACTAAATTTACCATGTTTAAGCATTCAGTTATTGCACACCTCTGTAGGGATAACCCAATGCTAGTAAACAGCAAGTATACATTAACTGAAGCAAGTTTAACATAGTAACTTACTCTTGTGAAACACTGACACTTCTAGCTGCTTTGTAACTGCACAATCGGTGACTTGTATGTCTTAACACTTTTAACAACGAAACACGACCAACTGCAACTACTGACACATTTTACATTGACGAGTTATAGACGACATTTGGCGGGAACCAACTTGATGGTTGGTGGTGGTAGCTTAGTTGGTAGAGCGCTCGCTTTCTGAATAAAACGTCGATTCTGGCTTGGGTTCGAGACCTAAGCAGTACTATGCAAATTTATAAAAATCTCGTCTGCAACCCACCACACACAATTTCCCAATTCGGCTTGCAACCGTGGGATCTTAATGCTAAAAACCTTCTCTGGAATTTCTGTCGTTCGGATTCGACGTTAAACTGTAGGTCCCCCGTGTTTCTACCTTAGCGCTGAGGAGAAACACGTGGCAGAGAAGAGGCCGATGCCCAGCAGTGGGATGGAAAGGCTGTTGATGATGATGAACTTGATGGTTGTTAAGCTAACATATACGGCGCTCCATCTGTAATCTAAAGTTGCATTTACAGTATCTGTATTACTATTACAGTTTTTACAGTTTTACAACTATACTGTGTCCAGTTACTGTATGAGTTACCCTAGTCCAATTGTTTGTAATGCTATGTCCTGCAACACCAATCGAAGTACGACATTGCACGCAGAATTGTATTCCAATTCTCGCTGTATAAATTTATGCAGTGGTCTACCTTATAGCAAAAGGTTACAATCATTCCGAGCGAAAGCGAACGTTATATAAAGTTTCTATATGAAATCACAGCTCTCTTATACATATAGTTTGGGATATCATTAGACCCCCCCTCCCCCCGCCCCATATTTGCATTGGTATATCTTAAGCATATTGTTAACTGTTAAATGCTATTGTTACATACAGTTCTTCAAAACTATGTGTGTCTTCAAGAAACATTACAAATCTCCTTGTAATACTGGCAATGGAATTAATAACATTACACATTCATAAGCAATATTGTATCATGCGTATAATTTTTTATTTAAAAACACCAATCAACATTTTTGCAGCAGCATAATCTATGATGTTGGTGTCATTTTTGTGAAATCATAGCTTTATTACATATTAAGTTAGAGAAATTAGTACTCCTACTATTATATTTCATTAGTTATCTGAGGAATATTGTTGACACCCGGTATAGCTCGATGCTACAATCTATTTTATTTTTACTTCACTTGTAAGTCCAGCTTTTCCAATTGTTAAACTAAACACTATTGTTTTCCTAGGTGTTATTTTCTGGCAAGTGTTTGAGAAACGACCGCATTATTGGCAATTACTGCAAATATCATATGCTGTAATTCCATTTTTATACACCATTAGACACTTGAATATATGTATACAAGATTAAACGGTATACACAAATGTGTTTCAAATTACATAAAATTCTTCAAAACTATGTGTTTCCTCAAAAACATTACAAATCCCTTTGCAATACTGGCAATGGAATTACTAACATTACACATTCATAAGCAATATTGTATCATGCGTATAATGTTTTGATTAAAAACACCAATCAACATTTTTGCAGCAGCAATATCTATGATGTTAGTGTCATTTTTGTGAAATCATAGCTTTCTTACATATTAAGTTAAGGAAATTAGTACTCCTACTATTATATTTCATTAGTTATCTGAAGAATATTGTTGACGCCCGGTATAGCTTGATGCTACAATCTATATTATTTTTACTTCACTTGTAAGTCCAGCTTTTCCACTTGTTAAATTAAACACTATTGTTTTCCTAGGTGTTATTTTCTGTGCAGTGTTTGCGAAATGACCGCACTGTTGGCATTTAATGCATATATCATATGCTGTAATTCCATTTTTATACACCATTAGACACTTGGATATATACAAAATTAAACGGTATACACAAATGTGTTTCAAATTACATAAAATTCTTCAAAACTATGTGTCTCCTCAAAAACATTACAAATCTCTTTGCAATACTGGCAATGGAATTACTAACATTAAACATTCATAAGCAATATTGTATCATGCGTATAATTTTTTGTTTAAAAACACCAATCAACATTTTTGCAGCAGCATAATCTATGATGTTGGTGTCATTTTTGTGAAATCATAGCTTTATTACATATTAAGTTAAGGAAATTAGTACTCCTACTATTACATTTCATTAGTTATCTGAAGAATATTGTTGACACCCGGTATAGCTTGATGCTACAATCTATTTTATTTTTACTTCACTTGTAAGTCCAGCTTTTCCAATTGTTAAATTGAATATTATTGTTTTCCTAGGTGTTATTTTCTGTGCAGTGTTTGCGAAATGACCGCACTGTTGGCATTTAATGCATATATCATATGCTGTAATTCCATTTTTATACACCATTAGACAGTTGGATATATACAAGATTAAACGTTATACACAAATGTGTATAAAATTACATAAAATTCTTCAAAACTATGTGTCTCCTCAAGAAACATTACAAATCTCCTTGTAATACTGGCAATGGAATTCCCTGCATTACATATTAATAAACAATATTGTATCGTGCGTATAATTTTTATTTGTGACATTGTCATAACCATATTTGCATATTTAATTAGGGAAATTAGTGCTCTACTATAATTTATTGCTATAGCTTAATAATATTCTTAACGCCCGGTATATACTACAGTACAATTTATTTTACTTTTAATTTACGTACAGGAATTTGTAAACTCCAGCTCTTTGAACTGTTATATTAAATTCTATGAAATATTTTCCATACAATTTTTGTCAAATTACCGCGATATTGACATTTAATGCATATATGATAGCTTCGAATTCATTTTTAGCAATAAAATACTTCGAAACTTGAATAAATACATATTCAAGGTTAAATGTCATACATGAATCGGTTCCTAATTTAATACAAACCTTCGAAATTCTTTGTGTCTTTAAGAAATATGAAAAATATCCTTGTAATACTGGAAATGAAATGACTTGCATTACACGTTACACAATATTGTATCATACAAGTAAATTTAATGTTAAAACTCCTATCAACATTGTTGCGGGCGGTCTTATCTATGATATTATGTGTCATCCTTGTGAAATCATGACTCTCTTGTGCATTTAGCTAGGAAATTATTAAATTAAAATTAAAATCCCAAGGATACCCGCCCCAAGCCGTATGAATAGGTTCATTTAGGAGCAATATTTGCTCAAATTGCGAAACAGTTTAATCACATCGCGTGGGTGTGTTGTTTACCAGTTGCTTACTAATCAGTATGACGTTGTAGTTGCATTTTTTCGGGCTTGGTTGTGTTCATCGGGGCCCATTGGGATAACAATTAATGTTGCAAATCTTTCGACGTAAGATTGGGGAACTGTATCTATCTATTCGATAATAGCGTTGATGATACTACAAGGGGCTTTCCTAGAAAGTTTCGATTTTAAATTAGGTGCGACCTCCCAGCCGAAAAAGTTTTATTTACTTATTTGTTTTGTTTCAGCTGCCACCCTTGGGCACATACAATGAAAAGGTAAGTTGTTCTGGAGTTTGCCCCAACTTTGATTACGGAAGGAAAGAAACGGGAGTTTAATTTATTTTGCGCAAGTTACTTCCCACATTTTACGCTGTTTAAACTTTTTAAAACTCGATTGGAATTTTAATGGAGAAAAGACGAATGTATTTTTATTTAAATACGAACTGGATCTAAACTGCTCCTGGAAATTAAATGTAATTCCTGAGACTGGAAGGTTTAATCCAATTTATTTTTTGTATGCCTAAGTTAATTGGATGAATCTAAATTTTAGTATTACTACCAACGAAAAATATTTGAATTATTTTGTATGTCTCCTACAATGTTATCTCTCCTAGGAGTATAATATCTTATTAATGTAAATGACTGGAAATAATCAGCTTAAACATGTTAGTTTCAAAATAATCCAGCATTTTGAATAATGGAAAATACTTCCAAAAGCGTATCTTTACAACGATATTTACGGCTCTTTTTACTATAGAAGCCGCTCTTTAAATAATACCCTGTATATTCGCAACGCCCTGTATCAATAATGTTCTATGACTTGGTGCCAGTTACACAAAGATCATTGGAGTCGACACTTATGCAAAAACTAACATCAAACAAATAAATCCGCGCAATGTGCAGTGCGCATGTATTATAGACTTCGTATTTCTCCAGGAATACTCGTATGAGGTTAAAGTCTGGTGGTACCTCTGGCTAATTAACTGGGAATAACTGCAATAATTGCAACAGCATATATTATTATTGCCGATGGTAGTGAGGTTCAATTCTTCCTATAATTTCATTTGTGGTTAGTAAAATAACAATTTTAAAATATCTACAATTCCAGTCAATTATTTCTGTACAAAACTGATTTTTAATACCAACAACCAATATTGAAAGAAATTTACTCGAGACTAAAAAGCTTAGTTTTTGTATGTAAATTAAGTTGAGATAGTAAATATAAAACTATGTTTTATTTTAAATGTAATGTAATATTATAAACATACAGAGGTACAATTTCGCCAAATATTTATCTCGCAAATTTATTAATAGCTATAAAAAATTCTCCAACAAGTTTAAACTATCTTTTGAAATTATGTAGAATTTGACATTTCGTGTATAAAAAGAACAAAAAGAAATTTTGATTAGATTAAAGCTAAGTAAGATTACATCGTGGCCTAGAGGTTAGAGCGTTAGACTTCTACGCTGAAGGGCTTGGGTTCAATTCCCAGTACCGGAACATCAGATTTTTAACGGCCGCTCTCCCTCGCAAGGCAATGGCAAACCAGCGAGGTATTATGCCTAGTAAATTTTCTCTGGAGTAGAAGTGTTTACACTTCCCGTGGTTCGGAGCCCACGTTAAGCTGTAGGTCCTCTATGTCTGTGACATTCTAAACGCGCAACACAGGCATATGAGAGGAGATCGCTACGTCTCGTAAGAGATAAAGCACTCGAAGAAGAAGAAGATTACATCATGTTAGATTAGATTCAACGTGTTAAAGTTAGGTTATAATTCTAGCAAGGTTGGGTTACAATTACGTTAGTTTAAAGTAAGGTTAGGTATTGTAATTACGTTAGGTTAGAGTTCATTTTCTTTTGAGCTTAAGTAAATGTGTGAGTGAGTGGCCAGTACCAGATTTTCCAAACACAATTTATGTAATTGTCGAAAAAGGATACCTATGGTAATTTATAGCTTAAATGGTGTGAAAGCAAAAAAATCTTACCCCCCCCCCCCCCCCCCCGAAGAGTTTGAACTAAATTTATATTAGGTAAAGCTGGGTTAAGTTACAGTTAAATAAGCTTATGTTACGTTACGTTTCGCTACGCTACGTTGCTTTCCGTTACCGCAGATTAGGTTAGGTTGCAACTACATTAGGTTATAGATAGTTTTTTTTTAATATGTACTACATGTATACCGGTACCAGTTTTCAAAATCCTGTTTATGTAATTACCACATATTGGTAGCCCATGATAGATATTACAGCTTATAGTACTCTGTAAAAAAAAACAACAAAAGAAACTACCCCATTCAAGGAATTCTAGCTAAATTTACAACAAAAGAAGTTGGGTTAGATTACAGTTAGGTATGTTTACGCTACGTTACGTAAATAACGTTACGTAAGTTACGTTACGTTAAATTACATTAATACTTTACTTTACTTTACTTTACTTTACTTTACGTTACGTTACGTTGCGTTACGTTACGTTACGTTACGTTACGTTACTTTACTTTATTTTACTTTACTTTACTTTACTTTTGGTTTGGTTTTGTTTTGTTACGTTGTCAGGTTAGATTAACGTACGATGCGTTAGGTTATGTTACATTGGGATAGGTAACATTAGATTGCGTTAGGTTACGTTAAGATAGTTTTCTTTACGTCAGCTTAAGTTTATTAGATTACGTAACGTTAAATTATGTTACATTAGATTATGTTAGGATATACCACGATAGGTAAGGTTATGTTACAATTGATACTTTAGGTTACGCTAGGATGTGTTACATTAGGTTCTATTACTTTTCAATACGTTAGGTTACGTTACATTACTTTGGGTTATGTTACCTTATCGTTATACGTTACGTTTTCTAATGTTAGGTTAAGTTAGGTTACAATACTGAGATACGTAACATTAAGCTATGTTAGGTTACGTTAAGCTTAATCCAGTTACATTAGGTTACTATACATTAGAGTAAGATACTTTAGATTAAATCATTTTAGTTTACGTTACTTTTTACATTTGTTATTGCCAAAAATGAGTAGCCCATGATAGATATTGCAGTTTATAGTTCAATTCTGTAAAAAAACAGTTGGGTTAGATTACAGTTACGTAAGGTTACATTACGTTACATTTGGTTTGGACTGTTCCGTTAAGTCAGGTTAGATTAGCGTACGTTGCTTTAGGTTATGTTACATTGGGATAGGTAACATTAGGCTTCGTTAGGTTACGTTAAGTTAGGGGCCTCGGTGGAGTAGTGCGGGCACGCATTGCCACTCGAGGTCACAGCGAAATGCGATCAATCGGCTGGGGTGTTCGAATCCCAGCTAGGGCGACCGTATTTCGCTTAGTTAAGTTTAGGGTGCATGTTGCATTAATGTTTAGTGTATAAGGGATGCTCGCACCCCCTGAAGTAATGCGGAAGCGGTTCCCGGGGGGGGGGGGGAACGGTAGAGTGAATGAATGAGAAAAAAAGATAACGTTAAGTTAATTTTCTTTACGCCAGCTTATAGACTACCTTACGTTAAATTTGGTTGCATTATATTAGGATATGTTATGTTAGGTTAGGATATGTTTACGATAAGTTAGGTTACAATAGATTTAGGTTACGCACATTAGATTCTGTTACTTTAAGATACGTTACGTAACTGTATTATGTAACCTAAATGTAGGTTATGTTACCTTATCTAATGTTAGGTTAAGTTACAACACGTTGAGATACTTAACATTAGGCTATGTAAGGTTACGTTAAGCTTCATTTAGTTCTATTAGGAAAAGTGTCTTTGGATTACGTAATTGTAGGTTACGTTATTTTGTTTTGTTACTTTCTTAACGTTAATTTGTTTTATTACCTTCTTTACGATACTTTTTTGCGTTACTTTGTTTACGTTACTTTGAGTTACATTACTTTGGGTTAACATGCTCTTGATTACGTTACTACGGTTATGTTACTGTACATTAAGTAAAGTTGCGTTACATTTGTTTCTTTGGGCGGGTTTACGTTACGTTAGCTTACGTTAGGGGACGTATCACATTACATTGGAATACTTAACATTACGCTACGTTAATTTAAGTTTCTTTAGGTTACGTTGGCTAAGGGACCGATATTACGTTGTCCGTAGTTATGGTACATTACTTTGAGCTACGTTACTTTGCGTTGAGTTACTTTGAATTACGGCAGTGGGTTATGTTAAGTTGCATAACGGTACGATATGTTAGATTTGTTACGTTTGTTACATTGGGCTATGTTACGTTAGGTTACGTTCGCTACTTTGGGCTATGTTCGTTAGTTAGGACTATGTTACGTTGGGTTAATTTCGTTACTTTGGGCTGTTACATTAGGTTACGCTCGCTACTTTGGGCTATATTACGTTGGCCTATGTTCGTTACTTTGGACTATGTTACATTAAGTTAATTTCTTTACATTAGGCTGTCACATTAGGTTAGGTCACGTTACATTAGTGTATGTTAGGTTAGGTTACATTACATTGGGATACGTTAGATTAGGTACCGTTACGTTAAGCTACGTTACCTTAGGTTATGTTACTTTACGTTACATTAATTCGTTACAATAGGTTCCGTTACGTTACATCAGATTAAATTATATTACACCTAGGTTAAAATTTAGGCTGCTAGGTTAATTATTAAGATCTCGCTAAATTAGAGCGAGATAACTTTGTGCGATTGACATTGTTGAAGGATTGTTTCACAGTTTTTATTATAATGTAGCTCCACCATTGATGATGATGATGATGATTTGAAAGAGCGAGATCTAGGACGCGGTTTTCCACCATTACATGTTTAGAATGTCAAATACATCTCCTAAACTTTTGATGACTTAGTAACATCCGCGACATTCATATTTTTCATCGTTTACTGAGTATAAAACGCAACTTCATATAGATTTTCAAATATACACTGCATCTCAGTTGGTTGCCTAATTACAGTAATTGCACGTCGACTTAAAAACATTCCTAATAGCGTATTCTTGTCTGGCAAACAGATAACAAGAGCCGTTCTCGGAAATGCTTTAGCATTTCTGTGAAAAGTCCTTCAATTTTTGCATTATTTGCTCGCATTGCCAAGAACATCAAGCGCCAGCTTGCTTTTTATTTTCTTGTTAAGGAATTTTACATGATTCTCGCAAATGCTTACAGGGAATTCAATATGCCGGTGTACTTGTTTTTCAAACGGAGATTCTTGCAGCGCGTTTTGCTTTTTTTGAAACGGTATTACGCGCGTTCTTCGGATCTTAGATCAGGCCCTTTTCATAATAAAACGTGTTTTGAAGAATCCTGTCTTTGTTGTGTACTATTCTGTATTACTTGACGACATACTATTTATGTCTAGAAAAATATGAAGCAAGCAGACAAGAGACAACTGCGAGATGTAATATACAAGGCGGATTTTTATGCATATAACGATTTTGTAATTTGCAGTAATTCATTTCCCACACCTTCCAGTTATTCTCGTTTGTATAATATTTGTTAAATGTTAATAAATCTTCATGAGGTACGTTTATGAACGACTTACAACAGTTATCCAAATGTAACTGAGGATATACTCCTGTACATATATATATATATATATACAAAGTGATTTTTTAAAAAAGTCAATTGCAGTAGCCTAGGGATTGTCCCGTCTATATTAAGCTTTAGAATCTGACAATATGAAAATTGTAACAGCATAGCTGCCAATAACGAAAAACCTGTAATTTACTTACCTTAATAAATTACAAATCAGTTGCAACTAAATACTTGTTCATTTTCACATTTTGTTGGGCCAAAATTTTTAACTACCTGAACTGTCACACAGTTTGACATACATGTAAATGTCATTCAAAGCTCAT
>JABXWE010021175.1:0-15294 GCA_014611495.1 Limonius californicus | reverse complement strand
TCAAACTGTGTGACAGTTCAGGTAGTTAAAAAGTTTGGCCCAACAAAATGTGAAAATGAACAAGTATTTAGTTGCAACTGATTTGTAATTTATTAAGGTAAGTAAATTACAGGTTTTTCGTCAAGATTTCTTTCTTTCTGTTACAATTTTCATATTGTCAGATTCTAAAGCTTAATATAGACGGGACAATCCATAGGCTACTGCAATTGACTTTTTAAAAAATCACTTTGTACATTAGACGCTGCCACATTGACGGAGCGTCTGCTAAGCCAAATGGCATACGGTTCCACTTGTGCCCTGCTGGAGTACTAAACCCTGTTTTCTCTTTATCTTCTTTGGCAACGCTCACCTGGTGGTGGTAACCGCTGGCCATATCTAAAGTGCTAAACTATTTTGCTTTTCCTAGCTGTTCCAAGGTAGCCTGCAACCGTGGTAAAGGAAAATAGTCCCGCTTCTTTATTAAGTTGAGCCCTCGTTAGTCTATGCATATTCTCATTTTGGGAGTGGTTCCTAGTGACGTTTTGGATACCAAAACCACCGCAGCACTCCATGGTGACTGTGATTCGCTGATGATACCGTCCTGGAGTAGCTCCTGAATCTGTTCTTCGCATATCTCACGTTGTGAGTATGGAACCCTATAGGGTGCCCTTGTGATGAGCGGTATCTCCTCGGTTATTATTCTGTGCTGTACCGCATCTGTGCAGCCTAACTTGGTTCCTGCCAACATAAAAATGTCTTCATAATCCGTTACTAGTTCTAGCAACGACTTCCTGTTTGTTTCGGTAAGGTTAACATACTCTTCTAAGTTTAACTGTTTATCATCAATGTTCGTTCGGTTACTCACAACGTTTGTCATGCTGTTGACTACTTTCCAGGATACTACTTCACCAATTACTAATTTCACAGGTACTTTCAGTACTGTCTGCGTTACGTTTATTAGCCGGATTGGAGTGTTCAACCTCCTGCTGTTCACGATATCTCTAGCTGTCACTACCCCTTGAGTGTGCAGTTCCGCTGGTTCTATGAGTCCTTCCTGGGGTTTGCCGCTGCATTCTCCGATGCACACAACTGCTGTCCTTGGTGGAATCTCTAATTCCTTCGTAGTCCGTATGAGTCTCGTTTGGGGAACATCTACCGCAAAGTTGTCACCTTCCTTTTGCACTAGATTAATTACCTTACCTGGAGTCACCATCTTTAACTCCGCAGAGCCAATAGTAACTGTTCTATTCTCGTAATTAATCGTTGCTTGCTGACTGCTTAAAAAATCTTCTCCAAGAAGACCTTCCGTTGGAGAATAATAAACCTGCCTTTATGTGCCTTGTCGACCTGAAAAAGGCCTTCGACAGAGTTCAACGCAACGATGTACTAAAAGTATTTCTAGAAAGGCAAATCCTCCCCATTTTAATAGAAACGATTCGAAATGTTCTGGTTTTATGTACTATGTGTATGTGGTTCATGTTCTTATAATCTGATCTACATCTTTACTTATGCCTAGCTCGTATTTTTAATTTTTCCAAGTCAAAATGGCCTTCATGAATAAGTTTGAACATGTGTTATCTCAACGACTTTGGTACAACTATCTTATTATTGAGGAATATTAATCCATCACACATATGTAAATATTCTTTAAAACTGAAATACTTTGCAATTTTTTCATGTACACCTCTTTTATTTTCTGGCCTTGATATTTCCTTTAAATCTGGATCACTAGTTGTTTCTTGTCTGAATGTGTTTTTCTTTTCCTCTGACATCTGTAAAGATTTGCTAAAAGCATGGGTCGCACAATTAAATTAAGTATCCATTTTCAGACCTGGTTCATTTAAAAGAATGAACTCGAAAGCGTGTTAACTGTTGTAGCTATATACAAATGTTTACATGTCTCGGGGAGTTGCGTGCAGGCATCTAAATCGAACGCATGCAAATTATACAATACTAACGCTTAAAACTACACCATGCAGCCAACCGGCTTCGCCACCGGTTACCAAGGCGGCATGGTGTCTGGATTTACATATAGCTAGCCACCGAATTACTTACAAAATGGAGTTTATTAACAACAACAATTATCAGCGCCAGCCTTTTCACAGATTCATCAGGAAGCGTTTCCAAAAAACCCACATAACATATATCCGAGTTCTAGCCACTTGATATCTCCTATAGTCCACACAGCTGGTCACAACTGGCAATATCACAGGGAAACAAACGCCAACGTTGAGCAATTTGACTACTACGATACCGATAATGAGACAGCAACTAATAATAACTACAGCTAGGATAGTTAGGCAAAATAAAGTCCCGAAAAGGGCAGGCACAAAGGCAAAAGAAAGGTATAAAAAAGCACTAAAAATGCAAAAATAAAGTAAAAAAGGCAAAAACGAAAAAAAAGGCAAGATTACCAAAAAATACAGGAAAAAAATAAAAAATTACACAATCTGAAGAATACTTGAGGAAATTAAAAGAAACGGCGTTAACGTTAACACGTTCGAAAATTGTGACAAACTGGCTGATTCAGTAGAAAACTTTCTCCTGAGAATACTGGTTCCCTCATTAAAATTAATCTCAAGAAAATAATCCTCCTGAGAAATTTTCAGCCGGTAACAATAAAGGGTAAAACCCACTAAGCCTCTACTCTTAAGTGCTTGGGAATAATACTTTCTACAATTTATTTCAGAAATTTAAAATTGTCTTTTTTCTTGGAAAATTGCTAGTACAAATTTGTTTTAAATTGAAAATTTAAGAACAAGATTTCTTAAAATTCTAGTTTAATATACCATAAAAGGCACAAAAGGCAAGAAAAATAGGAAATTTCCTTCAAAAGGCAGAATCCTAAAAAAGACGCAAAAAAGGCAAAAAAGGCAAAATAAAATTTGCATTTTTGAATTGCACGCATTATATCACGGATTTAAAATTGGGTCTGCCTTTAATCCTTCCATTTATTACAAAAGGCAATTTGCCTAACTATCCTAGCTCTAATGATAACCATTGGCAAAAAGTAAATAGGTACAAAAGAAAACGCACATCGCGGTCACAATCGACTGCATCTTCTCAAATGTTAAATGTGTCACAAGTGGCAACTAATCCCGTTACCCAAACAAATAAATTCTCCGTCTTACCAACCCATGATGTTATAATGCCCGATACGAAAACAACAACAGTTGAAACCCCAAAACTCCATCCTGTCTTTATCCAAGGTGTGGAAAATTATTCGGAAATGATTAAATGCCTAAATACTGTGCTCGAAAGTGTAGATTGCGTCTCCAAGGCCATGAATATTGATTAAGTAAAAATCAATGTAAAATCAATAGAAAACTACCGTAAACTGAGTAAATTGCTACAAGATAAAAAATTCTCCCCCACACCTACCGGCTAAAACAAGAAAGGAGAAATAAAAAAGAACTTCATCTACTAGGACATGCAACCCATAACATAGACATTATAGGGTAGAGTGAAATGGAAAAAAAATTTACTTGTGTAGAATTAAGCTGTAACCGTACCTTTCTCTCCTCAGCTTACTCCTGTCAATAACTTTAGATGGAGTATCTTTGGACGCAATCCCTATATCACGAAGCACAGAGGATGCAATGATAGAGCTGACCTATCCGATACTCCCGTTCTATCACAAGCAACGGCTAGATTTGGCAGTGATATTCTCATTTGACCTGTTTTGGAGGTTGAGGAAGTTTCATCGTCACTTGTTTACCGATATTTGTCTTCTTGACTAACGTAATCGTCATCATCTTCAGAGATATCTTCCAATTCTGAATCAGATACTAAGACGGCGTTTGGTTCTAAATCTGTAATATTTTTAGATGAAGAAGGATTATCTTTCAATTTCTTTGCTTTACGTTCCTGCTATTGCCTTCTACATTGCCTTTCTCTTACACGCTTCAACTTTTAAGTTGCAGAAATGTCAAGTGATCCTATTGCCATTTTTCTCTCATACCGTTGGTCTGCTAAAAAGTTTCATTCCATACTTGGAACTTTCACGGAACACTTGCATTGTTCGTAATTTAAACATTTGCATACAGAAATATTTGCTTGGTCAAAAAAACTTTATAATTTTGTCAGCCTCCTTTCGAGATTTGGGAATTCTTTTTATATTTTTGTACTTTTCATTGTAATTTCTAATAAAACGAATAACTTCTTGATGACTTGCCACAAGCAATTAGGCTTTTTTCCAATTTCTTTCAATGTCACAAGAAACAATTTCGCTGATATCTTTTACAGAAGGATCTTTCTTGTTCCCCTTCCTCCACAATATATCATATTGTATCCACTGGAAATGCTTCATTAAATTAGCATACATGGGTAACACTGTCTCTTTCAGTTGCACAAGAGTTCCAAAAACACTATAAAAAGTTTCACTTTTAGTTGAGGTCATGTTTATGTTTATGTTTTAATTAAAAGTCCGTATTAATATAAATCACGATTGATAAAACTTATTTCTTCAAACTGCAAATTAGAAACAAGTTGTTGAAACAAAGACAAGCATTAAACAAGACAACAGTCGCAAAAACGAATCATTCCACACAATAAAAGTCACGTGCCTGTGTAGGTTATGATAAAATAGTTATCAGAATAGAATACGTGCTGCCATGTAGTAGATTTTTGGAGTACAAAATTGCTATTTATGTACGAAATGCCATTTCTAGCACTGACATTTGACAATAAATATTAATATTAATATTAATTATTAAATAATAATAATAATAATAATAATAAATTAATTAATTATTCAATTAGTTAATTATTATTATTTTATGAAAAGGCTTTAAAAACTTAAAAAAAGACAATGCAAATATTCATTTGAGGTATGGAATCTCAAGATAGCAACATTTTGAGCTGAAATTTGGAGAGAATTTGTTCCAGCCAGTTTCACACCAAATATTGACTCAGGCAATGTGAATTTCGAGCAAAAGTTTTTTCGCTCCACCCTAATATACAATATAAAAAGCTGACGTGAACTAAAACAACCTCTACCGGCCTCGGTGGTCTAGTGGTTAGCGCGTTTGCCTTTAGGCAAACGCGCTAACGATCGAACGGGATCGCGGGATCGAATCTGGCTGAGGTCGGCGAGATTTTTCTAGCGGGGAAAAATCTGAAAATGCGCCTTCTGCCGTAGGTACCGTGCCACTGCGATGTGTGACACGTTAAAAATCACTACTGGTGTTGGAATTACCCCAGATAGGCAAAATTCTTAGTCAGGGTGTACAATGGGCCAAATGTGGCCTAAGTGCATAGAGATGCTTGGAAAAGCGCGTCCTAGATCTCGCTCTTTCAAAGCAAGCAAGCAAGCAAGCAAAACAACCTCTCCGCTGTTTTTCATTGATTTAGAACCCGCAGATGACAATAGAGCATCTGCAATTTAAAATACTTGCTAAACATGAGCATTCAAGTTGAACCTCCGCGGAAAAAAAGGAACTTGTGACTTGTCTAATGCACTAGATGTCAGTCCTATAACCACACGAAAACATATTGCTATCGTCCTTTTGCATGTGTTAAATGTGATGGAAATCACAACTCCTCCACATGCACAAAAAAGAGATACACCTGCGACATGTGCTCTATGTCGCGGAGATCATCCTGCGAACTATAAAGGCTGCACAGTTTACCAACACCTGCAGAGAAGAACTAAGCCAGTCAATAAACAAAATCCTTCTACTCCTATATATCAAAATCCCACTTACTCGGCGGCAATAAAACAAAACACTAATCAACCTTCACCCTTAACCACCGAAATGACCTTAACCAAATTCCTTGATGAATTTAAAAACCTTTTCAATCAGCTATTAGAACAAAATGGCATCATACTTAATATGCTCACTACGGTCATTAATAAAATTGCTTCTTATGGCTGCTTCCCTAACAATAGTGCTATGGAATGCCAATGGCCTTCAACAGCACGGAGATGAAGTGATAGCTTTCCTTCATATAAATCAAACTGACATACTACTAGTAGATATCCGAAGCTCATTTTACCTCCAGGACGTAACTCAACATCCCACAATAAAAGTACGCAAACTACCAATCCCGTTACCTATGTCTGCAATCTACTGTCCACCCCGGCACAAATTCACGAAGGAAAATATGATAGACTTTTTGCCTCCCTGGGTCCCAGCTTTATTGCCGGTTGCGACTTTAACGCGAAACATACTTATTGGGGATCACGACTAGTAACGCCAAGAGAAACCTACTATTTAGCACCATCACCGAGAAAAAATATGCACACATCAGTTCAGGAACGCCCACATACTGGCCGACGGACGTAGGTAAAATTCCGGATCTATTAGACTTCTTTATCGCCTATGGCGTCTCAAATAACTACACCCATATTGAAACAAACCTCGATCTATCTTCTGACCACTCACGCGAAATCCTCACAGTCAGTACAACTATCATCATCAAAGAAGTCAGGCCAATAGTCTATGTAAAAAATACCAACTGGGAATCGTTTAGAAAGTTTCTCGAACAGAACCTGGAAATCAAAATTAGACTACAAACACTGGAAGAACTGGAAGAGGCTACGAATCATCTTATCTCCACAACACAAAAAGCAGGGTGATACGCTACACCCACGACGAAGACCATTGCGAGTCATAGCGTAACTATCACGCTGCAAATAGAAAAACTAATAGTTGAGAAAAGGAGAGCACGAGCCAAGTGCAAACGCACTCATAATATTAATAACAATAGGAAATACAACCGTCTTGCCAGACAGCTCAAATGCAAATTACAAGAAGCCCGAAACAAACGACTTCAGCAATATCTTGGTAATCTTTCTAGACGCGATAATTCCCTCTGGAAAGCTACGAATGGACTTAAACGCCCACAGACTCCCATTCGACCACTGCGTACTAGTACAGGTGAATGGGTTAGAACAAACCTCGAAAAAACTGAAGAATTTGCACAGCACTTATCTAACGTACTCAAACCCTATTCGGAAGAGCCAGACGATGAGATTGAAAAATTCCTCACTGCGCCCCTACAATTGCCACCACCAATTAAATCTTTCTCCCCCGGTGAAATAAAGAGCGAAATAGAAGGCCTCAGAATAACAAAGCTCCAGGATACGACCTAATCACTTCAAGAACACTAAATGAACTACCAAAGAAAGGTATAACATTCATAACCATTGTATTAAACTATATTTTAAGACTTAGGTAGGTACCTACTGGTCAATACAAATAAAATTTGCCTAAATTATAATAATATTGAAACCAGGTAAAGAGCCAAACAAAACAGCCGCATATCGACCTGTCAGCCTTCTTCCAGTCATCTCTAAAATCTTAGAAAGATTATTATTAGTAAGAATACAGCAGAACATCGATTTTGATACCTAACATGATTTCAAACAACCAATTCGGCTTCCGACATAGACATTCGACTATCCAGCAATGCCATCGTTCCTCCGACACCATAAATAAGACTCTGGAAGAAAAGAAGTACTGTCCTGCAGTATTCCTGGATGTTCCACAGGCGTTCGACAAAGTGTGGCACGCAGGACTACTCTATAAGGTCAAAGCCGCAATTCCACACCAATTCTACTCACTAATTAAATCCTACTTGATCCAACGTACCAAGTAAAATATGCCAGCGAATCCTCAACCTATTACGAAGTCTACTCCGGAATTCCCCAAGGAAGTGTGCTTGGCCCACTCCTTTATCTCGTTTCCACTTCAGATGTACCACTCTCTCCTCTAACACAAACCGGAACCTTTGCCGACGATAACGTTATCCTTGCCTGTGACGCAAATCTGTTGTAAATAATGTACAACACAGTTGAAAGTAGGTACAAAAAAGTCGTTTATTAAGAAGTTAAAATGACAAAGAATACAATGCACAAAAACAAGTGAACTCACCGCAGCTTTAACGAGAAGTGGTACTTTGGTACAAAGTTACCACCTCTACACTCCTGCAAAAACATATGAAAGAAAAAGTAACTAGAGTAACAAGAAGTGCCAGCTTTAAAACATTTATATAAAAAACATTAAAAACAAGTACATTTTTATTTTCAACAAAATCCAATAAACGCAACTCAACATCTATAAGAACACTTAGACCTTATTTGTTACTGGATGGATAAATGGCAAATTAAGGTCAATGAAACTAAATATGCCCATGTAACATTCACATTACGACGTCAAGAGTGTGATAGTGAACAACATCGCAATACCACAAACTACGGAAGTTCGCTACCTACCTAGGTATGCACCTGGACGGGAAACTCGACTGGAAGTCCCACATCTTGAAAAAGCGCAAAGAGCTAGACATAAGAACAAAAAAAATGTATTCTCTCCTTAGTAGGTCGTCAAGTTTCTATCTGGAAAACAAAATCTTACTATACAAAAGCATTATACGGCAGCATCGGGACGTTCGGGAACGAATTGTGGGGTTGCTCCAGTTCATCCAATGTAGACATACTTCAACGATAGCAATCCAAAACTCTACGCATGCTAGCTGACGCCCCGTGGTACATTAACAACCACACCCTCCATACGGACCTCAAAGTTCCCTATATCGAAGATGTAATTGTCCAACAAACAACTACCCATCTGCAGAGACTCGAGACTCGTCCCAGCATGGCAATCCAACCATTACTATATGTAAATTACCACAGAAGATTAAACAGCAAGTGCCCTTGTGACGCAGTATAAGTAATATACAAATGTAACAATAAATTGTAAATACTTGTCGCTTATTAAGTAATTCGAGGTAACATCATTGGATGTTAATCTCTACATTTCATTAATAATGCCAACAAATTGGCTCGTAGGACTTATATATTGTTATGTTATGTTATGTTATGCTTAGGCCGTCTTAATAATAGTCTCCTGATTGCTGAAGATGATTCGCAAAAGAAAGAAAATTTGCTTACCCGAATTGCTTTATTGATTTCCCGTTATGAATTAGGAGCAAGAAAGTTGAATTTAAATTTGCCATCGCCCGATATTAATGCTGCCGCAAGCACTTCTGTACCAATTACTACGGCTTTGACCGCCCCTGTAACGCAAATTCCCCTCGGGTTCCTTACCACCTCCGCCACTGGCGTGAATTCGCCAATTTCCAATATTAAATCCCTGCCTGTAGCCAAGTGGAGCTTACAATTTTCTAAAGATCCACGAGGATTATCGTTAAGCGCTTTCCTGGAAAGAACTAAGGAATTACGGCGCGCGCGTAACATGTACAAAAGTCAGCTGTTCAAAGAAGCTTGTGACTTATTTTCTGGTAAAGCTTTAGTATGGTTTAGAGCGAACGTTTCTCTCACGACAGATTGGGATGAATTAGTTACTTACGTTACTTAAATCCAAATTTCAGCCGGTGGATTATGATGAGCGTGTGTTAGAAGAGATTAAACAACGATATTATCCTGTTTCTCTAAAACTGAATTGGATAAGCTGATAGAAATGGGAGTGATTGAACGCTCCAATATCGCCTGGTCAGGGGCCTCGGTGGAGTAGTGCGGGTACAGGATGCCACTTGAGGTCATAGCGAAATGTGGCCGACTGGCTGGAGTTTTCGAATCCCGACTGGGGCGACCACATTTCGCTTAGTTAAGTTTAGGGTGCATGTTGCATGAATGTTTAGTGTGTAAGGGACGCCCTCACTCCCCTGAAATAAGGTGAAAGCGGTTTCGGGGGGAGAACGGTAGTATGAATGAATGAGAAAAAAAATAGCGCCTGGAATTTTATTGGTCAAAAAGTCGGCATACCGCTTTTGCGTAGATTTTCGCAAATTATATGCCATAACTAAAATAGGCTCGCCGTCAGTGGATTGCGATATTTAATTTCCTAGAACAGATCTACGCAGCCAGTGGCGTCGGAGTTTACAATTTACTACAATTTATGAATACACTTTACAGTTAACCAAAAGAAGAAAGGACAACTGGAGACTGAAGGTCGCTTTACGTCGCATTTAAGAAAAGGTTCAGCACTTGAAATTTGAAAATTATGCTGGGATAAAGTTTTCACCACACAATTAGAATTTCCCGTACCTTAGTGTTGTTCGGTAGGGAGCAGAGAGAAGTACAACTGGGGTGTTCCTAAAATCTTCGGAAAGCGGGAAAAATTCGCTGGTACGCCCCTGAAGATTGTATCGAATGGAGATAACGCTACGGCCAGAAGTCTTCGACGTCGAGAGAAAAGAGCCGGGAACTTCAGATGTCAAGATATCCGCCGCTGTACGGGAGGATCACTTAAAACGGTTCGTAAAACAGAACTTCCACGGGTTTGAAGCTTTTATTCGACACCGGTCGAGAAAACAATTTCACTGAATTGTTTTTGCAAGAAGCTGACACTCTGCTAATATTTTTAATCCGACACAAGTCGAAAATTCTTTTGCCTAACGCAAAAAACGAAACGATAACTCAATTAACAGAAGAGCTGCGACACAATCCGGTATCAAAAAAAAAACGTCAGTTCACTCCCAAAGCCTAGCATCCACATAACATTTTTAAGGCCATGCTGCTGACAAAGGGGATCTAAGAATTCCTCTTGGACGGCGCTAACAGACTAAATAAACATGTTAAACGTTCAATTAAGATTCGAAAGTGGCCTTCCATAAATTAAATTTTTGAAATTACTGAAAATTTTAATCAACTTAATAATGACAATTAAAATAGAATTTTAATTCCTATGAAGCGGCAAAACTTAATGAACATAACAATACGTATGATTGTTCTGATTGCTAATAATAAACATAAAAACTTTATTGACATACTGTTTATAATGAAACTGGCTTATTTGACTGACATTTTTAAAAATCAAATATTTTAAATACCCAGTTGCAAGGAAATAACACTCATACATTACCACTATCAGATAAAATTAAGGGCTTTTCGCGTAAATTGGAACTGTGGTCAAACAAAGATAGACAGTTAAAACACAGAAATGATTATTAATTTAAAAACATTTATTAACGATATCAAACCAAGCCATACAAGTGTATGTGTAATTATTAGATGCATAGAATATCATTTAAACACGTTATCTAAATCTTGTAAACGTTACATCTTTGAAAATGATACACTTCTGACCAAACACGAGTGCATAACAAACCCGTTTAATAGTACATCTATAGATTTATCGTTGGAAGAAGAGGAACACTTCATTAATTTAACACCAAGACAGAAAGGAAGAGAGTCTATTCGTCGACAACCACTGTCGGCTTTTGGATTAACTAGCAAGAGAAATTTCCAATGTTATTCAAGAGAGGTATGTAGATTATATTGCCATTTCCTACATCTTACCTTCGTTAACTGGGTTTCTCTGCAGTATCTTGTATAACATCAAAATACAGAAACCGGTTCAACATCGAACGTAAACTAAGTACCTCATTTACAACCAAACTTGGACAAGTTATGCAGTTCAAAGCAGCTGCATTTATATAACTAATAGGTTTAAATAAACTGTTAATAAGTTTTCTTGTAAAAAAAGAAATATGCTAAACATTAGGCATTAAGTTAAGATGGTTTGTACTAGTGTTAATATACTAATTTCTGTTCAATTTTTCTACTGCGTCCTCCTTTGAGAACTTTTGCGTCCTCCTAGGCGAGACGGGCCACACAGTTTGGGAAACGCTGCTCGCAGAAGTGTCATCTCTGTTATTCCTAACAGTTGCTTTATATTTGCTGTTTCCGGTTTTACTTCGGCACCATATCGTCATAACTGGTCTTATAGCGCCTTTTTATGTGCGGGTTTTGGTTTCCATGTTTAAGCTCCTAATATAGCGTCGCCCGCATAGCACACCATTTATATATTCTCGTTTCCCATCTTGTATCTTTTAAAGTTCCTGACTCTTCCAATAATTCTATCCATAATTAAATTAAACGGGAGAGGACTCAGTGAATTCCGTGTTTAACCTACCTAGATTTCTGCAACGTGATGTAATATTTCTTCATTTGCTCTTTTTTTAATGTATAGGTACAGTATGTTTTCCTAATCTTCTTCTTAGGGGGACCAAGGCTTCTTCTTCCCGGGTGGAATGTGTCCCGTGACAGTTTTACTAATCGTATTTCTGACATTCTTTACACGTAGTTGTTTCAGTCTTCTCTTTCCCCATTTTCATATTTCTTGAATCTCACATTGTTTTCTTCTGTCTTCATTCCTTATTCTATCAAGCCTACTTATGTTTGCATCTCTATCACTTCCATCAGTCGTTTGGTTTTTGCTGTGTCTGTTCGTGTTTCAGCTGCATAGGTCATCACAATCATTTAAATTGTGTGTAAAGAGTATGTGAGCAGTTCCAAAGAAAAAATTGTAAGGAACGGCTGCAGACTTATGCTTTACCAGATTGTGCGTGGGAAAGAGTTATTGTTTATATCTTTAGATATGCTAGCAGAAATTATTTGGTAGTATTTGATGCTTATTCCAATTGGCTAGAATTAAGAATATTAAAAGACAAACTAGGAGATGCAGTAATACCTACTGAAAGTTAAATCAAGCGGTTTGCAAGGAAGTGGAACTTCACCATAGTTACTAGAAGCCCTAATTATCCACGTTGCCTCATATCAAAGCGATTGGCCTATGAAGTTTGTAACGCCTAGTTGTATGGCGGCGACAACAAAAATAATTCCTCACACAAATTATCAAATAACGAAATCCTAAACAAGGTCCAGGTATCGAAGACAAGGGTTCGACTAACTACAGTCGAAGAAGGGTGGTTCGATGTAAGCCTAGGCGCCACCTGTTTAAAAAAAACCCTTTTCTCCTCGAAGATAATTTTGGATAAACAGGAATCTTCCTAGAAGCGAACTTACCTTGTTTGGTAATTTTTAAACTTATCGTTCAAGACAGAATAAAACGCAATTGAAATATACAGTGCACAATATATATAGAATGATCCAGAAAAGTTATTTTCATTTATCAATACAAAAATATATATATATATATATATTGCCGTGTGTTACACTCGTCAAAATAAGATTATTAATGTAGATATAAATTGTAAAGTTATCAATAAATTGATGAGGGCTAAATATGAAAATGTAATCACCTACACAACAACAAAAATTTGAATTGAGACTCTAATAAATATAACCGCATGAATTTTGAAATGAAATGATAATTAAATTGTTAAAATAAATCTCAGGGTTTAATTAAATAAAGGTTGCAATAAACTGGGGTTGCAAGTTCAGGGTCGTATTACAGGGAATTAAAGAATAACAATGAATTAATTTATGAATGAAATTTAAATTAATAAAAGTAACAGAATAACTTAAATTTGGAATAAACATAAAACTCCTTTGCAATTATTTTTCGAAAATTAAGCATGTACGTTCAATGAACACAAATACAATAAAATAATCTAGTTATCAAAAGAATATGAAACACGTTTTACATCAAATAAACTAACCTTGAGATGGCTTTTTCTTATACAAGATATAACTACCACGGCGCCGGTCTGTCTTAAAATTGTCCAGTATGCCTGCCATTCATCTGCGTGTTGCGTTCAGTCGATGTCCCAAAACTGCTTATAATTCCATAATCCGGACTTGAATGGCCTCCCAATTAACACAGGAACTTTCCCAAATGTTACAGGATACAGGTAAGTGATAGCTTTTACCTTTGATAGTTAATCTTGTAGCAATCGTACTTCCAAATATGATCTCTCAATACTTTCTAGGTTAAGTGATGGTGTCAACAGATTGTATGAACTTATTGGTCCTTCATTTGCAGTTAATAATCAAAGGATTATCAGACAGACGAAGCACTTTAACAGTCTAATTCAGGTGAACATAACACTTGACGGAACCAATTCAATTGGGTAAGTATTAACTTTGTTTCACTTATAATCGTAGTCGAAGTTACACGAAACACAGGTAAATAATACACTTGAACTCTATTAAGCATTTATTAACTTATGCAACTGGAGATAAACGATGACAAAAACAATTCACACACAAGTTATAACACAAAGTTCAATTACGAAATCAAATTAATAATTAATTTACGAGCGACAAGTATCAAGCAAGTTAATAATGAGAAATGGAAGTAAAGTAAAGTAAAGTAAAAGTCAAGTGAAGAGTAAGTGACGCTCATTTTACAAAATTCTCTTTATATAGGCTCGCAACAAAAAACACACGTTTCCATGGAAACAATACAAAACTTTGCATTTTAAAACAAAATAATAATAATCACGCTTGTCAACACTAAATTTCAGCCAATGGGAGGCGAGTATGAAATTGGACCAAAATTACATGAAATTAAAATAATCAAAATAACTTTCTTAGGCACCATGCTAGGCAAAAACTAAAATGAGATTTGGAATCTGCATAAAAAATGGAAAATTTCAATACCTCACACGATGCATAAAAAAATAAACCCTAACCAATCTAATATAAACAAAAACTATAAACTAATAATAAATACTCAGCATTAACAATAAACAAACATTCAAACATACACAAATTAATATACACACACCCTACTATCATACATAAATCATTTTAATCTAGTACACACACACAAATATCAAGAATTTAGGCAATTTAGAAAATTTCAAGGTCACAAACCCAAACAAATCTAAATAAATAAATAAATACAATGTTGTTACACACAAATTAAACACTAAAAGATGCCCTGACTCATACTACAACTGTTTTACACATAAAATTTCCCTTATGAATACAACAAAAATCCAAAATTTACATAAGCATCATCAAAAATGTAGAAAATTTGCTGAAGGCATAAATATTTAAACAAATACAGTATTATTGTTAACGAAAACATGACAAAAGGCAACTACATCACCAATAGCAACATAACACATCATCAAATACTAGTTCTAAACATTAAAAATCCATATTTCAGGCAAATTCATAAATCGTCGATGACATTTCAAGTATTTTATAAATAAATAATCAAATACATCTTTAAAGCTAGAGGAAAAACGTCGTAAGGTTGCCTCTAATGCCAATACACATTTATACAACATAAAACAATTCAAAAAAGCACATACATGTGTTAAAAGTAACAATCTTAACCTGATCTGCTAAATCGTAACAACAAATCCTAACGTTCTTTGAAATTACAGCATAAATTCAAGGAAAAATCATTGCAAGGCTGCAACATAACATCAAGAAAGAAAAACCAAGGCAAAAATCCCGGAGGATACACGAAAAAACCTGCAATTCCACTTTATTACATCCCGAAGGATCATCCGAAAGAAAACGAATAGCCTCGTTTCAAATTTGTGTGTGTGTGTGACCCATTATCATAAGGAAAAGCTACATATGGCTTCTATGCATGATAATTAATAAGAATTTAGATAATTGAAGGGTGTAACATAGCAATATATATA